>CM059191.1:47911020-48150643 GCA_030323885.1 Branchipolynoe longqiensis | reverse complement strand
AAAATCAAATCCAGATACTTGTTTCTGTTTTGAAAATGTGATATCTTCATCGGACTATGCAGCTCTAAAGATTCATACTTGTCGTTACCTATCCTGGCATTCGGCATTATTAGGATAGAGCAAGGAGCAGTGGAATGAAGAAGACCAATTGTCTGTGGTTGAAATTGGCCCTGCTTAATCAACTAATGTATCAACGAAAACAAAAAGACTGGCTCCCAAAATTAAAGCTGCATAAGCCGATAAAAGCATCAAATTGTCGATAGTAAAATAAGTTACTTTGATTTGTTCCTAGGTATCTAATTCAGATACTCGTGCATTAAACATTAATTGCTCATGTGCTACTCTGCTATTCTCACAAACAAATAAGCTAATCCAAACATGTTCAGCATTTCAATGAGCACACCAAAATAACCTAGCATGTTTTCACTTCACATATAACCCAAAGTTGAATTAGATAAATATGTTACTTTAAAGCTGCATAGTCCGATGAAGCATCACATTTTCAAAACCAAAATAATTATGTAGAATTGATTCCACTTATCTAACTTAGATACTGATGCAATTATTATGCATTTGTTGCTAAATATAAGGGAATAGGCAGGCAATTTAATAGAACTTGTTAATGCTAAAGACTATGGTGTCAGAGTTTTGGCATGCTGGCCGAAACTAATTTAATAATTTACACTTCGGATATCTCCAAACGTCGTCATTTAAAATAAACAGTACTTGAAGTTAAAAGTAAGGGAGATTACAACAATCAGTTTAATATATTTTTTATCTCAGAAAGAATGACAGAAATTCAAAACTATCGGACTGTGCAATTTTAAGATAAATAAAGTAGATAATAACCATCAACCAATTCTATTTATCTAAACAACAATATGGCGGACATTCTAAGCCACTAGATCATTTTTGAAACATCTTCATGTGGAAGGCAGACCCCGAAAACATAGGCATAGACACAAGAAGTATGTCGATAGCATCACCACCGGCAGAGCAATGGCTATTTTTGTACTTCACTTTGTTTCATACATAGTAATTACAGTATCCTATCTTCACACGGTAAAAAATAGTGTTCGACTCCAAAGACTTTACAAGACTTTTGTATATAATCTGGAGTACCAAACTAAACAGGGTTCGTTTTTGTTGCAATTATTGGTGGCTTTTGTAGAAATTTAGCTAACTTGACTGGACTATTAGATTAGACAACTTAGCGCTAGATAAATGTGTGAGGCCTCACAAGGAGGCCTACGGAAGTGCCTTTCATAATCTAGGCCTTAGCAGACTAAGAGCCATGTCGGAATTAGTCCCCCAGGAGCCTGATATATGATACCTTGAGACACGCAAGGAACAGGAATACCAGACGGGATGACCGAATGAGTTGAGCGTCCGTCTCCCATTTCAGTAGATCGTGGGATTTGAGTCAAAGCAATGACTTAAAAAGTTATACTTGTCGCTTCCTATCGAGGTGCTCTGCATTATTAGGATAGGGCAAGGACTGGTTAGGCTCAGTGTCAGGATAATGTGACTGAGTGGGTTGTCAGGTCATGGTGCTTGTGGCCTGGTCTCCCAGTGGGGCACCACTATAAAGTCGCAATGAGTGCGCACTGTCATGAGTCGGTACCCATCTTGATATGACATTAGATTTTGCCAGGACATAAAACCCCAACAACCAACCAACCAACATAGGGAATATGATGCAGTGTGCCATGGTAGTGTGTTTGGCCATATTGATTACTCACGCAAACAGATACTAGATGTCGTCGTCTTGTGCTGTAACTGGGGTTGGTTGTTGGAGTTTTACTTCCTGACAACATGTAAGGTCATATCAGGACTGGTACTGACTTGTGACAGTGCACACTCAGGGAGACTTTATAGTACTGCCACACTGGGAGACCAGGCCACCAGCACCATGACCTGATATTCCACTCAGTCACATTATCCTGACACTGAACCAACCAATCCTTGTTCTATCGTAATAATTCCGAGTGCCTAGCTAGGAAGCGACAAGTATACATTTTTATGTCATTGTGTAAAATTATGCGGATTTTATGCTTAGAGGCGACAGTTATCAAATATGGGTGTAATATTAAAAGTTATGGAGCTGGAGGGATAATTCTAGTATATTGGAAAGAAAAATAAAAGGTAGATTAAGTTAGACTGGGTAAAAATTATGGGGTCAAGAACCAGTAAAAGCATGTGTATAGCAATGAGAAATAATGTAGACCACTGTGTAAGTCCTGGTGGGAAGGGGGAAAATACTGTAAAACGGATGTACCAGGTAGTGCATCGGTAGGTGAATTGTGTGTAAGAGGGGCTGCCGGGTAGTAGAACATGGACACAGGGAAAGGAGAGGCTGGTCTGCAGCTGGACAGTGGTCAAGGTAGGTTGGTTCTTGGAGAGTGGTCAAGCTAGATATAAGGCTGGACTGGGGGTGGGGGAGAGTACAGTTGGAGCCTGAGACCAGAGCAGTGAAGAAGGAGTAGGACCACACGGGTGAGATAGACTTTGTATTAGTATTGGTTGAAGAGAGGGGAATTGAGTTGTCTGAATCGCATTGTATTGTATTATCTGGCATTGTACATGTGAAGTATTGCTCAGTTCTTGGAAACAAAATAAAACAAAATATCAATCAGAGTCCTAGGCTTTGTTGGTATTTCCATTGGTTTGACTCGACCAGGGTTTGAAGCCGTGGGTTGGAATCCAACGATCTACAAAAACGGGAGACGGGCGCTCAACTCATTCGGGCATCCCATCCCGTCTGGTCACTGTGGCATAAATGTGAGATGTTGTTGCTGTTTGATAAAAGCCTTTTGTGGAGTTATTGAGGCATGGATTAAGTTCTCTTGACAGCAGTAACCGCCAGGCTGAGTTGTTGTTGTTTTCTTCTTTTACTGTGTTTTGTTGGTCCATTAGTTGATTAAGTAGGGACAATGTCAATCGTGGATAATTGGTCTTCCTCATTCCACTGTTCCCTGTGCTATTCTAGTAATGCCAAGCACAAGGCTAGGTTGAGACTAGATAAAAGATTCACCCGGTACTTGTAGTACATGGGTGAATGACAACGTAGTGTAAATATGGGCGAAAATAGCTTTAGTATGGAACAGGAAGTACAATCCCTGGCTCCAGTGTCAAATTGTTACTTATATCAGCACAGAGTTGGTGAAATGGGAGAGAATGCAAAAAGACAAGATGGCAGCCATAGAATGCCATCGATTTCACTTTTAAATCTTATTAAACCAGATGTTTTATTATATTTTTCAAATCAAAGGTAGCGCGAAAATGTGAAGACATATACAAAGAATAAATGTTGCTTCTTAGATTGTGAAATTAGGCTCTCATAAAGACTCATTTCATTAAACCGATTTTTCGAAGGTTTTTATATAAGGCTGGTCTTCGAGTACCGGGTGAATCCTTTATCTAGGTTGAGACTAGAATAATATTTTATGTCATCGGTTTGAGTTGACCGGGCGTTAGAATCCCACGACCTACCAAAACGGGAGGCAGGCACTCGACTCATTCAGCCATTCACTCTGATATGTATGTGTTAAGTATATAAAGCTATGTATGTGTATGTATGTATGTATGTATGTATATGTGTATGTATGTTATGTTTGTATGCATATATATGCATGCAGGTATATAATTATGCATGTGTATATGTATATAATTATATACATATGTGTTCATGTATATATGTGTATATGTATGTATATACAGTTAAACCTCTCTAACCGACCACCTCCACAGTTAGACCACTCCCCTATATGGGTCCCAACAATACCATTGTAGCCATAGTCTAACTCCCTACACTGACCACCTCCCGAAATGGACCACTTAAAGTCGGCCCCAAGGTCGGTCGATTTAGAGAGGTTTTACTGTAGTTATGTATACATATATATGTATGTAGTTATATAGTTATGTATATGTATATATGTGTATATATATGTGTGCAAATAGATATGTCGTATATCGTTATGTATGTAGTATAAAAAAATCAAAAACATTATTATTATAGTTATATATTCATGTGTATATGTATGTAGTTGTGTATATGCATGTTTATATGTATGTGTATATGTATGTATATAAATAGTTATGTATGTATATGTAGTTATATATGTATGTGTATATGTATGTGTATATGTATGTCTATGTGTATGTGTATATGCATGTGTATATATATGCATGTGTATATATATGCATGTATATATAGGTATGTATCTATCTACGTGGTTATATATGTATGTGCATATGCATGTATGCATATATAGTTATGTATATATGTATATAGTTATATATGTATGTGTATATATATTTATGTGTAAGTATATATATTTATGTATGTATATATTGTATGTAGTTATATATGTATGTGCATATGTATGTGTATATGTATGTATATATATAGTTATGCACGTATATATGTATTTAGTTATATATGTATATGTATGTGTATATGTATGTGTATATGTATCTGTATATGTATCTGTATATGTTTATATATAGGTATGTATGTATATATGTATGTAGTTATGTATGTATGTGTATGTGTATGTATATATATAGTTATGTATGTATATATGAATATATATTTATATATCTGTGTATGTAGGGATTGACTATAAGCCTGCATGACTTTATCAAAACAGCTCTTCACGCAGACTCCTTAATGATCCGATCACAAAGTGGATTGAGGTCCACATGAATAAACAAAAATGTTCTTCAGCGGGATAATCTGAGCAAAGAAGGAAGCAAGATAATCCCACTAATCCGGCTTTGGAGTGCGTAGAATCCTAAAAGAATTCTGTCCAAATGTAGCTAATGAGGAGAGTCAGAGTCAGGCGGAAGCCACTGCAGAAGCCACTGCAGAAGCCACTGCAGAAGCCACTGCAGAAGCCACTGCAGAAGCCACTGCAGAAGCCACTGCAGAACCCACTGCATAATCCACTGCAGAACCCACTGCAGAACCCACTGCAGAACCCACTGCAGAACCCACTGCAGAACCCACTGCAGAACCCACTGCAGAACCCACTGCAGAACCCACTGCAGAACCCAATGCAGAACCCAATGCAGAATCCACTGCAGAACCCAATGCAGAACCCAATGCAGAACCCAATGCAGAACCCACTGCAGAACCCAATGCATAACCCACTGCATAATCCACTGCAGAACCCACTGCAGAACCCACTGCAGAACCCACTGCAGAACCCACTGCAGAACCCATTGCAGGAGCCACTGCAGAAGTCACTACAGAACCCAGTGCAGAACCCACTGCGGAAGCTACTGCGGAAGCCACTGCAGAAGCCACTGCAGAAGTCACTGCAGAAGCCACTGGGGAAGCCACTACCGAAGCCACTGCAGAACCCACTGCAGAACCCACTGCAGAACCTACTGCAGAACCCACTGCAGAACCCACTGCAGAAGCCATTGGAGAACCCACTGCAGCACCCACTGCAGAACCCACTGCAGAACCCACTGCAGGACCCACTGCAGAACCCACTGCAGAACCCACTGCAAAAGTCACTACAGAACCCACTGCGGAAGCCACTGCAGATCCCACTGCAGAACCCACTGCAGAACCCACTGCAGAACCCACTGCAGAACCCACTGCAGAACGCACTGCAGAACCCACTGCAAAAGTTACTACAGAAGCCACTGTAGAAGCCACTGCGGAAGCCACTGCAGAAGCCACTGCATAAGCCACTGCAGAAGCCACTACAGAAGCCACTGCGGAAGCCACTGCAGCAGCCACTGCGGAAGTCAGTGCAGTGTGGGATGTCCACCAGGATTCCCCACACGTGACCACAATTACTGCCTGGTCAAGGGGGAGTGCAGTTTCACCAAATCTCCACCGACAAGAGTCTCGCCCAAGAAGAGCTCTCTATGCTTTGTTTGTTTGTTGTTTTACTTCCCATCACCATTTATGGTCATATCAGGACGGGTACGTATTTGTGACAGTGCGCATTTATGGCGACTTTATAGTGCTGCCCCACTGGGAGAACAGGCCGCCAGTACCATGACCTGCATATCCTACTCAAGCACATTATCCTGACACTGAGCCAATCAGTTCTTGCCCTATCCTAATAATGCCAAGCACCTGGCTAGGAAGCAACAAGTATTAACTTTTAACCCATTGGTTTGATTCGACAAGGGTACAAACCCACACCCCCATGGGTTCGGATCCCCCGATCTCACAAAACAGGAGACGGACGCTCAACTCATTCGGCCATCCGGTATGGTCCAGGGGCTCTCTATGCAAGCTCACGAAAAGAGGACTTTGTATTCCGCTGCTGAAATAATGCAAGTTATGTTTGTTTTCTGCTGCTGTCGTAGGAAAGGAACTTTTTTGTTCATAAAGGGATGAGGGCTTATGCTATACTTTATAGTCTGATAAATACATACATACATAGATATATATATACATAAATATATCATTATATATACATTATATATCATATATATTCAAACATAATTTATATTCATACATAATTATATACATACATAAGCCTTAGCTACGACAATTGATAACAACAATGTAGAACTTGATCGTAGGTTCTTTACTAAAACAATACTCTCCGGCAAGAAATACATACATAATTATATACGTACATAAGTAAAGGAAAGCTTGTTTTATTTAACGATGCCTCTCGAGCACATTGATTTTTATCATCGGCTATTGGACGTCAAAGCATACAAAAGTATATTCATACGTGAATACATAATTATATACATACCTAATAATATACATACTTGTTTACATACATAATTATTACACGGTGACCGAATCGTAGAGCGCAGGCCTCCCATGCGGGAGATCAGGAGTTCAATTCCCGGTCGAGTCAAACCGATGACTTACAAAATTGATCATTCTTGCCTCCTAGCATAGGACCTGGCATTAATAGGATAGGGAAATGACTGGTTAGCTCAGTGTCAGGATAATGTGACTGAGTGGGGTATCGGGTCATGATGCCGGTAGCCTGGTCTCCCAGTGGGACAGCACTATAAAGTTACAATGAGTGTGCACCGTCACACGTCGGTACCCGTCCTGAAATAACCTTAAATATTGCCAGGATGTAAAACGCCAACAACCAACCAACCAATCATGTACATACATACATACATACATACATACATACAATCATACATACGCCATCATAATGTAACGTACATATGAACATCTGCCTATGATTAAGATTGAAGCAGCTTTGGTCCACATTATTCCGCGACCTCAGTATCAGAAACGAAGGCATTAATTAGAATTCCCACACACGACATAACTGCCACTAAGCTGCCACTAAAAGTGGGCAATTCTTAATAAGTCCACCGAACAAGTAAATTCTTTCAATTGGTTGCCTTACTGAGACATGCTGTTCCATCAAAACTCACTGATGTGAATACCGGACGCGGTGGCCGAATCGGTAGAGCCCAGGCTTCCCGTGCGGAAGGACGGGAGTTCGAATCCCAGCTGAGTCAAACCGATGACTTATCAAATTTGTACTTGTCGCTACCTAGCCTGGCACTCGGGATTAATAGGATAGAGCAAGGACTGGTTGTCTCAGTGTGAGGATAATGTGACTGTGTGGGATATCGGGTCAGGGTGCTGGTGGCCTGATTTGCCAGTGGGACAGCATTAATTAGAATTCCCATACATGACATAATTAACACTAAGCTGACACTAGAAGTGAGCAATTCTTAACAAGTCAATGTAACAAGTAAATTCTTTAAATTCCTTTAGTCCGTTGCCTTAATGGGCCCTGTTGTTCTACGAATGTTAGTGTTGGCGGGGAAGTCTCGGAATCGTTTGGGGTTACCAATGGGTCCAAGCATGGTTGTGTACTGGCCCCCACGCTCTTCTCCATCTTCCTATCAGCAATGCTCGATGAGGCTTTCCGAGGCATGGGGGATGGCATTTATATACAGTCCAGACAGAGCGCTGACCTATTCAATGCCGCACACTTCAGAGCGAAGACCAAGACTACTCGGTTGGTGAGAGAGCTGCTATTCACAGATGACAGTGCACTGGTTGCGCACTCTGCTGAAGAGATCCAGAAAATAGTGGACGCTTTATCCGATGCATCAAAGAAGTTTGGCCTGAAGATTAACATCAAGAATACAGAGGTGCTGTACCAACCCAACTCCACAAGAACCCGAGAGGAGGATATCATGGTTGACGGAAACATGCTGAACTCTGTTCCGGAATTCACCTACCTCGGAAGCACTATATCAAGTGATGGACGCATTGATGCTGAAATACAGAGGAGGATGGCCAAGGCTAGCGCATCTTTCGGCCGACTATGCCAGAGACTCTGGAACAACCACTATGTGTCCATGCGGGTCAAAGGCAAGATCTACCATGCAATGGTTCTATCCATCCTACTATACAGAGCCGAGGCCTGGACAGTGTAAAGATGACAGGTGAAAAAGCTGCATCCCTTCATGATGCGACATCTGTGTTCAATCATGAGGCTAACCTGGAAGGACAAAGTGACAAATAAGGAAATACTCGAACGGATGGGGCTGCCCTCTATGAAATATCTTCTGATAAAAAGAAATCTCTGGTGGATTGTGCACATCATGAGGATGTCATCAAACAAGCTACCAAAGCAGATCCTCTACCCTCAACTGTCTTCTGGTTACAGAAAGAGAGGGTGCCTTCATCTCCGGTTCAAGGATACCATCAAGAAAAACCTGAAGCTGAGAGACATTAAGACCAACTCATGGACATAACTCTCACAGCAGAGAGCTATATGGAGCACAGCAGTCAAGTAATGAAAGCAGTCTTTGTCTCATCGCGACCGACAGCATGATGATGATGATGATGTTCTACGATAGCTTACCCATGTGAATTCCATATCGACTGTTCTGTTGTTGCAACCAGTGGTCCACAACTGGTTCATCAAAGGCTGTGGTATGTGCTGTCCTATCTGTGGGAAAGGGGTCGCGGCAGTGGGTTTCCTCCAAAGAAATATGTCAAAATGACCATATTGTAGAGACGGTACTCGAATCTGTGGCTGTGTACGTAGGCTATGATGAAAAACAATACAGACGAAGAGAAAGTAAGAGAGTAAAGTGAAATAGAGAGAGTCCAGCCCTCTGGTTTATTCTTATATAGTTACATGCGTTCTTGGTAGGATATCATACCACCTGTTTCCACCAATAGGAATCTAGCATTCCTGGTCTCACCGATAGGAATCCAGCCTTCCTGGTCTCTATGGATACCAGTGGTCTGCCCACCACCAGTAGCTGTCTGGCCCCCCTGGCCACCACAAACCTTGACCTTTTGAGTGTGGTGACCCCTACTCCACCAGAAGGGCTAGGCCCTGAGTTCAATTACACTCAGACCTGCCAGCACCACTATGTCTATTTACATTCAACTCAGGCACAAACCAACCCATATACATATACATACATATACACACGCACCTGGCCAAGCACACCGAATCGTAATAGAACAATTGTATTCCCCCCCTGCTGAATATTAGAATATTTTACAATGTTTGACGTCCAATAGCCGATGGTAAAAATCAATGCGCACTAGAGGCGTCGTGAAATAAAACAAGCTTTACTTTTTCAGTTTTTAATGTTATGCTTCTTCTTTGTTGAGTGAGTGTATGTGTATATGTGAGTGTGTCGGGGGGGGGGGGGGGTTTCTGCTTTATTTTGTACAGATCCATGATAAATATAGCGCTGTTTCCCGGTGAAACTAATGGCGCTGTCTACTTTCATCGGAGGGGATCTACGTCACGCCGGCCTTAAGCCGGGGGCTGCCGGGTAATATTGATGTGGCTTTTCCTCTCGTGAAGGTGCTACTTTCACGCGCGACCATTCATCACGTGGGTTGCGTGGTGTTTATAGACGCATGCATCAGCCTGAACTAACCCCCCCCCCCCCCCCAGCCTCGCTGACAGCGCCTTGCGCATGCGTGAAATCACTCAAGCGTGACAGGGCATTGAGCTGTGACAAAGATCCGGACCTGGTCAAGAAGGGGGTGTTTAATGAGGGGTATTTCAGAGTTCCACTGGTTTTTGGGGGGGTCGTGGGGGTTCGAATCCGAGTTGAGTCAAACCAGTGACTTCAACATTTGATTCCTAGACTAGTGATCAGTATTACTAAGAGCATCATCATCATCAATCCCTTAACCACGAGGGTCGTTGAGGCATGACAGATGACTTTACAACCAGTTTTTTATTCCAGTTTTCACTTTTTTCCACTGCACTCTGGGATTTGCCAATCTCCAAGTCTGTCCATTCCCTCGCGTTGTCTTCACACCTCTTCCTTTGTCCGCCTTCTTTTCATTCCCCTTTCACTCTACCTAGTTTTGGCCAGACGTAAAGTTGCATGGTCCGATGAAACGCACTTTTTTCAAAACCAAAACACTTATCTAAATGTTGTTCTATATATCCAACTTAAGTACTAGGGCACTAGCCAAGGATTGGGGACAGCCTATACAGAACAATCAGTGCATTTATTACCTCATCACATTGGACACCTACTTTGAGACAGCCATCATGCGAGAACACTCATTAAGCAATTTGTATATGTTTCTTTTTTCTCTTATATTGTTCTTTTATCTGTTATTCATGTACCGATGTTTGCCTTATTTCCCTGTAATTGTCTATCTAGATTGTTGTAGACGTCTTTACTGTGTAGTGGTAATTAGGGCTGGAAGACCAGTGCATTAGCACTGACAACATGTTATTCAGAGGAATAAAAACATCTAAATTACTCTAGACTAATGATTAATAGGTTATAACGATCAATGTTTTATATTTATCTCAAAAATAAAATAAAAATTCTAACGCCATCGGACCATGCAACTTTAATCAATAGGGAATGGGGAATGGGGCAATGGATTGAGGAAGACCACAATTGAAATGTCCCTTGCTTTAATCAACGAATGTCACTTTCACTCTCACTCCATCTCTCATTTTCTCACTCTCTCAAGCTCTCACTTTCTCACTTTCACTCTCTCACTCCCATTGGACACGTAGCCAGGGGGTGGGGCGATGGGGAACAGCACCAACAACAACAAAAGCATCTGCATTGCCAGTGTCGCAGTTTAAAGAGGGGCTTCTCACAATGCACATGCGTCAAAGTCGAATAGCAAGCCTGAAATCTTGTCACAATTTCTGACTTGCTTCTAAATCTAGGGCAAGACAAGCAAGGATTCCTTCAGGAATCATTGTATTGAATATGTTATGCTTGATAGCATATATTATCCTCTGCACTAACAAGTTAAAAAGCAATTAACAAGTTATTAAACATGGGAACACATCTCAATCAGGCAGAAATGCATGTGCATGTGCATTGTGAGGAGCCCCGTTTTAAACTGGGTACCCTTTTAAACTGCAACACTGGCTAAAGCGAGTGAACACTGCTTTGTAAAGACCTCCCAACCTGGTACCTCGCCACCAGTTACTTGGAAGCATGCCACAGTCATTGTCTATTTACCCTTAAGCTCCAGTCACACCTACCCGGACGAGCCCCGGATTTTGAGCCGGACCACCCCCGGACCAGTCACCTGGACTGTCCCGGACAGCCCCAGATAAAATCGCTATTTTCATTGTTGTTTGCCTCGCGGTCACACTTACCTGGCCGGTGTGATCCGGGGGTGGTCTGGGGTGGTCCGGGTAGTCCAGGGGTGAACCGGAGGCTATCAAGACTGTCCGGGGGTGGTCCGGGGCTGTTTCGCTACTACTACTACTACTACCATGCCGGATCAAGCCCGGATGCCCCGGACCGCCCCGGATGTTTTAAAATTTTTAAAACATCCGGGGCAGACCCCAGACCAGCCACAGATCATGCTGGATCACCACGGACGAGCCACGGACGAGCCCTGGATGACCCCGGATCGCCACGGACCACCCCGGATGACGGTCCTGGGCTCGTCCAGCCTCTGATCCGGGTAGGTGTGATTGGGGCTTACAAAGAAGGTGGGAGAACAATTCTGATTCGTCCACACAGGGGATGTGGGAGTGTTCGTGCGTCTGTCTATGTTCATGTGTCTATGTCGTGTGTGCGCGTGTGCGCGTGTGTCCGTGTGTACATGTGTATGTCTGTTTGATGCTGCTAGTTGCTGGTTGTTGCAACTAGTCTGTGTGTATGTCATGTGGACGTGCATGTGTGTTTGTGTATGTTGTATGTGTGTATGTCATGTGTCTTCATGTTTCAGGGTGTGTGTATGCTGTGTGTGCGTGTGTATGTTGTGTGTGTCATCTGTGTGTATGTTGTGCGTGTTCGTATTTCTGCATGTGTATGTTGTGTGTGCGTGTGTATGTTGTGTGTGTCATCTGTATGTATGATGTGTGTGTCGTCTGTGTGTATCCTGTGTGTGTCGGCTGTGTGTATGTCGAGTGTGTTTGTGTTATTGTGTGTGTATGTTGTGTGTGCATGTGTATGTTGTGTGTTGTATGTGTGTGTCGTGTATGTTTTTGTTTCTGTGTGCATGTATATGTTGTGTGTATGCTCTCTGTGTTGTATGTGGGTATGTCGTGTGTGTGTATGTTGTGTGTGCCATATGTGTGTATGTCGCGTGTGTGTATGTTGCTGTGTTGTCTGTGTGTATGTCATCTGTGTTCATGTTTCTGTGTGCGCGGACCGACCCTGGAGGTATATGGGGCGGCATTAAGGACGCTGAACATAAACACAAGGCTAACGTCCCGCAATATCTTACTAACAATTCAACACTACAGACATCAAACACATCAAAGTACATGCAACGTCTTTCCACAAGTACAGGCGGATACAGAGAGTGAACTACAAGTTAAAGTAAGCAGTGTAGAAAGCTGTAGAAATCTACCGTGCAACAAGCTGTAGAAATTTAACCTGTAGAAAGCTGTAGAAATCTAACCTGTAGAAAGCTGTAGAAATTTAACCTGTAGAAAGCTGAAGAAATGTAACCTTTAGAGAGCTGTAGAAATCTAACCTTTAGAAAGCTGTAGAAATCTAACATGCAAAAAGCTGTTGAAATCTAATCTGTAGAAAGCTGTCAAAATTTAATCTGTAGAAAGCTGTACAAATCTAACCTGTAGAAAGCTGTACAAATTTAACCTGTAAAAAGCTGTAGAAATCTAACATGCAAAAGCTGTAGAAATCTGACCTGTAGAAAGCTGTAGAAATCTAACCTGTAGAAAGCTGCAGAAATCTAACCTGTGGAAAGCTGTAGAAATCTAACATGCAGAAAGCTGTAGAAATCTAACATGCAGAAAGCTGTAGAAATCTGATGTGCAAAAAGCTGTAGAAATCTAAGCTGGAGAAATCTAACGTGCAAAAAGCTGTAGAAATTTAACCTGTAGAAAGCTGTAGAAATTTAACCTGTAGAAATCTAACCTTTAGAAAGCTGTAGAAATCTGACCTGTAGAAAGCTGTAGAAATCTGACCTATAGAAAACTGTGTGATTAATTACACCAACGTCCACTTACTCTTTTGATAACAAGCCGACAAGTTATCAGTAATAGGGAAAGCGACCAACTCACAATGGGATTTAAGGTGGGAAGTCTATCTGCACACCAGAGTCCTCTTCACTATCTGCTCTGAAGAGAGCAACTCCAATTTTAAATTGATTAATTTGAAAGGGTAAGGATGATGTTTGGGAATTTTGCGAAATAGAAATCTGATTTTGTCAATCGTTCGACCAGGCGTGGTGGCCGAATCGGTACAGCGTGGCCCTTGCGTGCGGGAGTAGGGAGTTTGGTTCCCAGTCGAGTCAAACCGATGACTTATAAAATTGATACTTGTCCCTTCCTAGCCAGGTGCTCGGCATTAATAGGATAAGGCAAGGACTGGTTAGCAAATTTGACTGAGTGGGATATTGGGTGATGGTGCTGGCAGCCTGATCTCCAAGTGGGGCAGCACTATAAAGTCGCTATGAGTGTGCGCTTTCACAAGTCGGTACCCGTCCTGATATGGCCTTAGATGTTGCCAGGACGTAAAATTCCAACAACCAACCAATCAATCAATCGTTCGACCAAATGTGCTATGTTTGTAATGATGTCCAGTATCAGAATTAAATTCAATGAAATAAGGCGTGTTTATTGAGAGAAATCTTTTTTTGTTCACCACACCACCTATATATAGATATTATTTGTCCTCACAGTAAATACCCAAGTTTTTATTTGTTAATGATATCCCACCATCCTTTTTTTTATTAATTGCATGCCGGCCAATCTTTAAATAATACTTTTCCAACAACGCGTTTTGGTGTTCCCACCAAAAGTAATTTAGCCTATTTTGACTTTAAATATCTCCAAAGTTAGCCATTTATACAATTTAAACAAAAGTAACGTAGATTGTAACGATCAAACTATTATATTTATCGGACAAACATACCAGAAACTCAAACCCAAACTTTAATAAATGACAACTAAGCAGAAGCAATAATACCTGCGTACAGTATTTCATAATCAAACAAAAACAAACAAGTAAAGCTTGTGTTATATAACCAGGCCTCTAGACTATATTTCATTTGTGCATCATCAGCTATTGTACGTCAAACATATGGTCATCCGGACATATTTCTTTGGAGGAAACTTGCATCCGCTACTATTTCTGATAAGCAGCAAGGGGCCTTTTATATGCACGTTCCCACAGACAGGACATTACATACCACAGCCATTGATGAACCAGTTGTGCACCACTGGTTGAAACGGAAAATAGCCCAAACTGCAAATAGGTAAACAAAATCAGCACCAGTCAAATAGATTCGACATAGACCACGGATCTTTGTATGCTTTTCAATGATGTCTAAAGTATTGTCATTGATTTCTGATCAGGAAATACACAGCAAATTTCACGAATCTGCTCAACTCTTTATATTTAATTTCTTATAGTCACTCCTTGGTGTCTGAAATTGAACAATTGGCTTGATTATTGGTGTCATGTTCAAACCTACCGCTTTGTGTGTAAAAGGAAAACAAGATAAATGATAAGCAATGATGGTGAATCAATCATTGTGCAGCAGCAGTGTTGATTTTCATGTAAGATAAGGACTCGGGTAACTATAGCAACGGAGGATAGTGGTAGTGGTTCCTCCTCTGTCAAAGCCTCAGGGGACAGGTATATAGTTGGTCTGGAAATGACAGGTGCTTGGCGTTCAGTTCTTTCTCCTTAGAATGGCAAGCACTGAATGTGGAGGTGTGTGGGGGATGGGGGGGGGGGGGGGGTGGGGAGTCCTGAAGAGTCCCCCCCCCCCCTATGACTGCCATTCAGCCACACTCCCCCGTGAGAACATCCCCGCAGTTCCACACACTCCACTGTGAGTCTGTGACGTCACTTCCCTTTCATCCTGTACCCTACCACAACCCATCATAGACACCCAGTGGATGGTTCCAGCAGCCACAGCAACGAGCAACTAGCAACCAGTAACTAGCAACCAACACCCAGAAACTAGCAACCAGCAGCCAGCAACCAAAAACAAGCAGCCAGCAACCAGCCACCACGCAGCCAGCAACCAGTAACTAGCAGCCAGCAACGAGCAACCAGCAACCAGCCACCAACACCCAGCAACTAGCAACCAGCAGCCAGCAACCAGCAACCAAAAACCAACAATTAGCAACCAGCCACCGGACGGCCAACAACCAGCAACCAGCAACAACGCAGCCAGCATCCAGCAACCAGCCACCAGGCGGCCAGCAACCAGCCACCAGCAATCAGCAACCAGCAACCGGGCGGCCAGCAACCAGCAACCAACAATCAGCAACCAGCACCCAGACACCAGCAACCAAGCACCAGCAGCCAGCAACCAACAACCAGCAACCAACAACCACCAACCACCACAATCACGCGGCCAGGGACCAATCACCACGCAACCAGCAACCAGCAACCAACAATCAGCAACCAGCAACAAGCCAACATGCGGTCAACAAAACCTACATTTCTCTGACCCGCTGAACAGGATGGCCTAGTGGTTAGGGCGTCAGCTTGCTATGCGGCAGGGTTGTGGGATTGTTCTCCGGCCGAGTGAATTCAAAGACTTTCAAAGATAACATTGCTTGCTGCCCGTCATTGCTAGCATAGTCACTGCTTGGCTCCGGATCAGTGATCAGTATTAGTGTCACTGGTTAGCTCAGTGTCAGGATAATGTGACTGAGTGGGATATCGGGTCATGGTGCCGGCAGCCTGATTTCCCAGTGAGGCAGTACTGCCATGAGTGCACACTGTCACAAGTCGGTACCCATCCTGATATGACTTTAGATGTTGCCAGGACACAAGACTCCAATAACCAATGTGGCCGAATAAGCTATGGTATCCCAGTGAGGCAGCACTATAAATTCACATTTAGTGTGTATGACTACCCTGATTCATAATTCATTACTTGTGCTAATATTACCTCTGATGTTGCTAGGACGCCTAGCCCCAATTAATCAGCTTCACTAGTCACAGTGCCCATCTGCCCGTTCTGATAGGACTTCGATTGTTGCTAGGACGTAAATCCCCAATTAGTGGGTTTCATCATACAGCGGCTCATCGCACTCCTTGATGAACCCATGCACTTAATCAGGAAAAACACGAAGACAGCAAGTATAATTATGGTAACTTTAATCAAGGTAAGGTTGAAACGTCCGGTTACACAATGTCAGCTCACAAATGCTTATAAACGAGGCTAGAGATGCTATGGCCCTACCAATATCATACGTGGGGTGGGTGGGACGCCAATTTAAAGTCTGGTCAAAGTCTCCTGGCTCCTCCGGTCGTAATGACAGAACCCACTGCTGCGTTGCCTTATATAGCTAATTTGTACCCACAAAGCAGCGCGTTGACAGTTTAAGCACACTGCCTGCTACGTCATCAGAACCTGAGATCCACGGCGGCGAGGCTAAAGAACAAACCGCTAGCCGGCGACTTAGTTAAATACGTAGTTCTGAAGAATTCCGCTAGTCGGCGCAAAGACGTCCAGGCTACTGGCCCGCCTTGTACTGTCTCCGTGATCCTGATTACCCGTAATGCCAAAGCATTACGCATAATCAGGAAAAACACGAAGACAGCAAGTATAATTATGGTAACTTTAATCAAGGTAAGGTTGAAACGTCCGGTTACACAATGTCAGCTCACAAATGCTTCTAAACGAGGCTAGAGATGCTATGGCCAAAAAGAGTCTGATAGCAATCTCGGAGCCGAGACCGAAGGCTTCCGAGGGACATTATATGCATGCACCGCGGAAGATTTCCAGTGACCAAGGTCTCTTATGTCCTGAAGGGGAACTCCGAGGCGGGCACAGGCCTGAGCCCCACCTCTACGAAGACTATGCAAGGTCACTGCCCCTGGGGATCCGATGCCCAGTGCTGACAGCGCGTGGCGCAGAACTTTGGTAGCCCTCCTTGGTGTAATGGGCGTCCCAAGTGCATCCAGGAATGCCGGGCCATCTGGATGTGGCATCAGGCTCCGATAGTAAGTCTCCCATGCTTGTACGGGGCAGTATCGAGACCCAGGTATCGCCGGGACATGGATGATGTGTGGCGAAGTTGACTCCCAGGACGTCTTAGAGCTGCAGACCCTTATGACCAGGGCTGAATCAGTACGAGCTATATCCTTGGCCCGCAACGTGTGCCTTGTAGATGACGTTGTTTCCGGCGTTAGCAGATTACTCTGTCTGAGCAGCGTAAAATATCCAATTATCAGGACAGCAATCATAGCAGCACCATTTGGGCCAGTCGGCTGTAAATAGTCCACAACTGCCATGAGAACATCAGGCGTCAACGGCGGGGCCTGTACCGGAGTGTGTGTGTTCACCCGCTTCACGCCGCGCTTCACAAGAGACACCAAGTATGTATCGAATGCAGCCGGGTCACCATTGAGCGACATCACGCAAGTCCTTGCTCCACTCAAGTAGTTCATAACCGCGCCTGCTGACGCCAACTGCTCCCTAAGCTTCATTACATATGAAATCACGTCATACTGTGACGGCGCCAATGGGTCACCGCCATGTTCCTTGATATATTTAACGTAGTTCTCCGCTTGCCGACTCTTGTTTCTCCAAGTACTCCAGGTCAGACCTTCCTTCAGGAAATGAACCAGTTTGCAGTGGTGATCCCTTGAATAACCTGTGGCAAAAAGGGGCAATTATTAGATTTGTTGACACAGATTTTATGCAGCACAACATCATAGTCCACATACACCGGCCGCACTCCATTCTGGACACCGACTATATGCATGAAACTAGTACATCATCATGATTGACATACACTTGCTGCAGTCCGCTCTCGTCAATCATGCGCCTGGCCGTCCGCCTTGCTGCCTGGTCGACATGCATCCTACTGAGCGCGTCTGCGAATGGGATATCGACGCCCGACTTGTGGCGTACAACCACCTCAGTACTGTTATGCGCAGCATACAGCCATATCTCTCTGGCACAAGCACAGATGACAGGATCCCTGCCGGCACCGGATGTGAGCGCCTGCTGGGACGCCATATTATCCGTGTTGATATGGATTGTATACATATGCGGGTGGATCGGGGCCAAGTGTCTGAGAGCCACAACAAGATTGAGGGCCTCGAGTTGTGCAATGTTATAGCCCCTCCTGACAATGTCCTCCGAGTACCGCGCTGCATAGTACTGTGTCGGGGAATGCGCGCCACCGCCCTGGAGCGACGAATCGCACTCTATGACCCACAGAATACGATCCGTCTCAGGCAGCATCACTAGACCGTTGGAGCCACTCGCATATCTTGTGAACCATGCCACATCAAGCCTAAGACCAGCCGAAACCGCATGTTTTCCCCTATACGGAGCCGAGCGCAGTGCTGCCAATATCCTGGACATGAACCGCCTCGCCGGCCGCACACACTTCGCGACATGCTGGAGGCGGCCGACCAACCTTTGGATATCCTTCCTTGATGCCAGGGGTTTCTCCTTCCATTCCTCACACTCTTTCAGAACCTCATTGAGTTTATCCGCAGGAATTTTGATAGTCATCTCGGTAGTGGAAACATCAAAACCTAGCCAGGCCGCATCTGTCGAGGGCGGAGCGCATTTGTGTCCAGCAAGGTCCAGCCCAAGCTCAGTAGTGATGCTAATAATGTCATTATAAGCCCTACTGGCCGCCTGTGCCGTTGCAGCCACCCCAACGAAGTCGTCGAGATAGCACAACGTATGATGACCCCTTGACCTCATGAGGTAAGCCACGGCATTCGTGGTGCGTGCACAGGCTAGTGAAGACGTCCTGCAGCCAAATGGTGGCGCTATGTCGACGTAGATACTCTCATCCACTTTTATGCCAAGCAAAGGCGTGGAAAGAGGGCATGTCCTAAGCTGGCGATATGCCCTTGCCAAGTCTGCACACCAAATCAGCGAGCCACGTCCTGCCCTGGTGACCTCATCTGCCAAGTCTATAATACCCGGAAGTGTGTACACTGCAGGCGACCCGAGGTACTGGGACTTCCTTATCCCTGCATTGACACTGTCGCCTGGCGGATAACTAAGGTCGACAATGACGCGTCTTTCATCTGTGCCACGCTTCGGTCTCGTCATAAGTGGGCTTATCTGAGTCCACGGGCCAAAAGGTGGAGCAGCAAATGGGCCCAGCATCGCCCCATAGCTCAACTCCCTTTCCACATAGTTTCTAATGCAATTCATGCTGTGTGCGTCATTCTTGTGGTTTTCCTTTACTGCAACGGGTGGCCGATCCGAGGTAAAGTCCGCCGGCCAACCGAACTCGAGGAAATCGACCAGCTGTTTATCATGATAGCCAGTCAAGAGCCGCTTCCATGCAGCAATGTTGAGGCCTGACGGAACCCGTATCCTGACACCGAGGTAGTTTGGGATAGCGGAGGCCCGTACTATATCGTATATCTTCATATAATCCCCATGACCGGCCCAATGCTCACGCTCCGCATACGGCCAGATAGCATCAAGGGTCGCCCTATATTCCATGGGGTTCAGGGGCGGATTATAGTCCGCAATCTCCGCCTCATCGAGCGCCTCCACAATCTGCTCGATATCATCGACATCGTGATTATCGGAAGTCATGAAGCAGGCATCAGCGTCCGACACACGATCATCAACCATACGACCCCACGTAGAGCAAACCTCCCCTGGCGTGCCACTCCCAGTCTCCCAAGCAACCAGACCTCGATTACCACCGCTACCCTGTCCATTACCACCGTCACGACTGTCATCATCAACCCCCGTGGTATCTCTGTTGTCGAGCTCATTGTCCATAGCTTGAGGCAGCGGCGTTCCAATGGCTATCGCCTCACTAAGGTCGAAATTTCCGGGAGTGAGATCCCCTCTATTTCCATTCGTCTCACTGCCAATATGTGCGGCGTCAGTAGCAACCGCTGCACAGTATGCCGAGCCATCATGGTCAGGCAGACCGGCTCTGCGTAGATCACACCCGCCAGTACCCAGCACTCCTCCCAAGACCGGCCTGTCGGCCCCACCTGTCTTTATCACACCAGCCAGATGGCTTCCTCCGCCCAAGTCGGCCTCCCCGCCCGATCGTCCGTCATGCCCTACACTTTTACGCTTGCCATCATGCCAGCCTGCAGCCACGTCACCTGTGCCTCCCGTGCCATGAGCATGAGCTTCAAACACGAACTTCCTCCTCCTTATATCAGGAACTCCGTCACCCGATACCTTGTCAATAGTCTGCCGTTTTGGCGAGTCTGTAGAGCTCAAATGAGACGCCGCCACCTTGCTGATAGCACTGTCTTGCGACACAGCAGGAGTTACCCAGCAGTCCGGATCACCAAGCACACCGGTTGGCCGGTTCTGATCATGAGGTCCACTATCGTCCACCATTGTGAGAGGCAAGCGATCCAGAGAGGGCTCCCGCATACTGCAAGCGCTGAAGCGCCTCTTCCGTGTTCCTGAGGCAAGTAGGGTCAGGCCTAGCGCCGCCTGAGCGATATCATCACCGACCTTGGGTTGTGTCGCCTCACATTGCCCACCAAGGTCGGCCCTTAAAAATCCTGTCTGACTTCCTTGTTCGCTCGCTCGTTGGCACGCTTCTTATTTAAGCACGCTTTCTCGGGATGGCCATTCGCTCGCCTATACCTCTGTGCGCACCAAGCGCATATGTGGCACTTTCTATCAGACTGTAGCCCATGAGATGCGGCAAAGACGCACTCACCCCAATTCCAATCATTACACGGCTTCCCATCTGTCTCCCGATTGTACTCCGGCCTGGTGTATTCGGCCGCCTTCGGCTCACTATGCGCCACCTGCGCCTGGCCCCCTTCAGCCTTCTTGGCTGTCGGCATGGCAGCCTTCACCACCTGCTTTGGCTTCTCCAGATGCGTCCCTATCGCGCAAACGTCCCTCTGAACATCCTTAATTGCGTACTTATCACCCCAACCCGCCGGCAGCCTGCCGTCACTGATCATAGTAAAGACGGTCTCCGACCACTGGCGGCATGTATGCCAGTCCCAGGTGCAGGCCATCGTTGCGAGTTGATGCATGTGCTCACGCAGATTCTCGACCCAGGTACCACTCAGCTTCTTATCCTTGGTCATCCGGCATATTGCGGCGAAATATTCCGCCCACGATGCATCCTCCATAGATATGCGTTCATTCTTATTTCCTCTTATAACATAACGATGGGGGGCCAAAACATTGTTACCTTTCTTCCGTGATATTGCTGATCCCGCCGCCTCGAGCAGAGTGTTGACCGCCTCCGTCCTTTCATCCTCCCTGTAATCAAACTCCATGGGGGCCGTCATAGGCTGTTCTCGCATGACGACGTCTGTCATGACCATCCCAACTGAAGCTGGTGTGGGCTCGTCTGATTGGCGAGACTGTCCGGCTGTTTCCATGTCCATAGTCCCTGGCCCATGGGTCTCCCTGGAATCCAGTCTCGGGCTGCGCATCCCGATGATGAGGCGAAACTCGTGCGACACATGGGTCCCGCTGCGAGCTCCTCCCAGCGCGCCGATGGTGCGCGCCGCCTCCCATCTCCACGTCATCACTGCATGGCGAGCCAGCCCTTTTCGTTGACTTTGGCGTCCTTGATCGCGACTCACGCCCCTTTTGTCTACCCTTTTCGAGACCATCAATGCGCATATTGAAGCCATCAACGATCTGAAGCATCTGCTGTTGGAGCCCTTCCACCGCCCGTGTGAGACGGCCGGCCTCCCCTGAAACCACCGTACCACCCTCATCGCTACCACTGACAGACTCCTTAGCTGCGGACTCCGATGAATGCCGAGCCTGCTGACGTGCCGCTCGCGTCCTCCCGTCTCCAGATGCCGCTGTAACCACTGTGGATTTCCGTTGATTTTTAGCTTTTTTGGATGCCGATCGTGTTGTTGGGGAACGTGGTGATGCACCTCCCGCAGTACGTGCTGATTTCCTGGTGGACGGCATCGTGGTAGCACTTACACGCCGTTCACCTGGCCCAAATCTTATCCTGAAACCGAATCGCCGGCACACAATTGCTTAACGTCCCGTCACGTCGAAGACGTGACTGACGACGGTTCCCACGCCGCAGGCCGACAAGTGTCCTGGCTTCCCCGATTAACGTCTCCTGATTCCTCCGAGCACTACCGGGTGCAGCGAGGCGCGCGGATCATCCAACGTGATGGCGGCTCGCCCTGCGTCAAGCACCGCCATGAGGAAAGTTTCCTGCGTTAACGCTGCTTAACGTCCCGGCACGTCAAAACACGGCTGACGGCGGTTCCTACAACGCCGGTCGGCAAGCGTCCTAGCTCCCCCGACCAACGTCTCCTGATTCCCTCAAGCACTACCGGGGTAGCGAGGCACGCAGCTCAGCCGGCGTACGTATTGGCGGCTCACCCTTCGTCAACCACCGCCACACCGAATATGCCGAAGCTGCGTAATGTCCGTGACGACGGCGGTTCCTACGCCACAGACCGGCAACAAGCTGACTCCCCTCGACCAACGTCTCTCGACTCCTTCGGGCACGGCCGTGTACAGCGAGGGTGGCGTATTGGCGGCTCGAGCAGCTTCAAACGCCGTCACACAAACGTCTCCCTCACGTAATGTCAAGGCCGTGACGACGGCAGTTCCTACCCCGCAAGCCGACGAGTATCCTGGCTTCCTCACACCAAACGTCTCCCGTTAAGGCCGTGATTGACGGCGGTTCCTACGCCGTAGGCCGGCAAGTCTCCAGGCTCCCCCCGACCAACGTCTCCTGCCCGTCATGACTGGCGGTGATTCCTCCGGCGAGATGCCGGCAACGTCTCCTGATTCCTTCGGACCAATTTAAAGTCTGGTCAAAGTCTCCTGGCTCCTCCGGTCGTAATGACAGAACCCACTGCTGCGTCGCCTTATATAGCTAATTTGTACCCACAAAGCAGCGCGTCGACAGTTTAAGCACACTACCTGCTACGTCATCAGAACCTGAGATCCACGGCGGCGAGGCTAAAGAACAAACCGCTAGCCGGCGACTGAGTTAAATACGTAGTTCTGAAGAATTCCGCTAGTCGGCGCAAAGACGTCCAGGCTACTGGCCCGCCTTGTACTGTCTCCGTGATCCTGATTACCCGTAATGCCAAAGCATTACGCATAATTGGCCATTAGCAGAACCCCAGTACTCACTGACCACCGTTCTAATAATAGCCGCCCTCAACATGACAGGCAGCGTCAGCCTATCGTCCAGCCGCCGGAACAGGCGTGATGGGTGTGGTAAAGCACCGCCACACACCATCACACACCGCCACACACAGCCAACGGCAGCCTGTCATCCAGCCCACGGCACAGGCGTGATGGGCGTGAAAGCACCGCCACACACCGTCACGCACCGTCACACACTGCCACACACCATCACACACCGCCACACACAGCCAACGGCAGCCTGTCATCCAGCCCACGGCACAGGCGTGATGGGTGATCAGCGCCGCCAGGCAGCAACACACAGCAATACACACCAACACACACCATCACACATCGTCACACACCGTCACACACTGTCACACACCGTCACACACCGTCACACACCGTCACACATTGTCACACACCGCCACACACCACCACACACCGCCACACACCGTCACACACCATCACACACACCCACACACTGCCACACATCGTCACACACCGTCACACACCACTACACACAGCCACACACCGCCACACACCGCCACACACCGTCAATCGTCACACACCGCCACACACCGCCACACATCGTCACTCACACACCACCACAAACCGCCACACACCGCCACACATCGTCACTCACACACCACCACAAACCGCCACACACCGCCACACACCGCCACACATCGTCACACACCGCCACCCACCACCGCACACCACCACACACCACCACACACCACCACACACAGCCAACGGCAGCCTGTCATCCAGCCGGCGACACAGACGTGATGGGTGTGGTAAAGCACCGCCACACACCGTCATACCTCACCATCACACACCATCACCCATCTTCACCCACCATCACCCACCGTCATACACCGTCACACACCGTCACACAGCAATACACACCGTAATACACCATCACACACCGCCACACACCCTCACACACCTTCACCCACCTTCACCCACCGCCACACACCACCACACCTCACCATCACACACCTTCACCCACCGTCACCCACCGTCACCCACCGTCACACAGCAATACACACCAGCGCACACTCTCACACACTCTGACACACACTCACACATCCTAACACACCCTCACACACCCTCATACACCATCATACACCCTCCCACACCCGCAAACACCCTAACACATTGTGACGCACCGTCACACGCCGTAAAACACCGCCACACATCGTCACACACCGTCACACACATTCACACACCGTCACACAGCAATACACACCATCGGACACCGTCACGCACCGTCACACACCGTCACACACCCTCACACACTCTGACACACACTCACACACCCTCACACACTCTGACACACCCTCACCCTCAAACACCCTCATACACCCTCACACATCCTCACACACCCTCACACACCCTCACCCACCCTCACACACCCTCACACACCCTCACACACCCTCACACACCCTCACACACCCTCACACACCCTCACACACCCTCACACACCCTCACACACCCTCACATACCCTCACACACCCTCACACACCCTCACACACCCTCACACACCCTCACACACCCTCACACACCGTTGTAAACGTGCCGGCTGGTGGTGTGGGTGGTGTGAACAGGTCAAGTGAAAACACTACAGGTAATAAAGGCTTGACATAGAAAGAGGAAAAGTAAGAGAGTGAGACTCTCTCGTTTATTGCTTATATAGGTTCTCAAGATTCAAGATGGCCGTTGTCACATGATCCTATTCATCAATCACAGTACAATGCAGTGGTCACATGACTCTCTCCTCCAATCAGAGTACAATGCAGTGGTCAATGATCATAACAATACCATGTGGGGGGGGAGGGGGCATGTGAGGTGACTCTTCCAAAGACTGTTTCTTAGTCAAACTCGGAAGTGTCACTCCCCTCTCCTAAGACTATTCTAGTTATCACAGTCTATACATAATGAATAATAGTGTACCAAGTTCACACATCATCCTCCTCTATATGTCTTTGGGTTTTTATAATTTAACATTTATCATTATATAGACAGTTTGTAATTTATTATAATAACTTCACCTCGGTTCACATGTATTATATCGGACAATTTTACAACGTACTCCGCCCCTCCACTTCTTACCATCTGCCCAGCATATAGCAAGAAGTGCACAGTACTACGTTGTCACCTTTATATCCTCTTTAATATCTTTTATATCTTTTATCAACCTAAACAATAAATTGAGTCTGCAATAGTCGCGCTAATAGATAAGGTACATCTGACTTCGAGAGCAAAAAGAAAGAAAAAAAATTCCGAAAATTTTCATTTTCCTTTTTTTTTATGGTTTTTAATAAAATAATTCTATATTTTATTTTTATAATTTAAATATTAACTATGTTTTAAGTCTTATTTTACCCCGCTGATAACATATATGATGTCCTAAGGAGCATACGATTCATTTGCCATCATTTTTAGCTTATTCCGAGCATTTTTTAGTTTTGTGACGGTTTAGAGGTCGTTCCGCAACGATTCTAAGGCACAGTCCAGTCACTTAGCATCGATCTTACATTAGTGCTTAATCGGATTTGGTATCTGCTGTCAAATATTCCAACATCGCTGCGCTTTTACAAGGCTTTTTGTTTTACCGAATGCTAAACTCGTAGAAAACCTGCGACGTCGATGGTAGACGCGTGGTTGATCGACAGGTCCTCATAGGATTAACATTACGGAACTCAACCCAATGAGAAAACAAGGCTTAAGCGGTTTGAATCGATGACCTAGTTTTAGGAACTATTTTCTTGCAAATCTAGACCAAAATCTTCGATTTCACCAATTTTAAGTCATTTTATCCCGAAATAATGGCAAAAGATGAATCAATATGTGTTTTTGTAACTCCTGTACAAAGACAAAGCATCAATTATCAGTTTTAACCATCATAATCGCATCAACAGAAATTCCAATATACGATAGCGTAACTTAGCAGCATAATGTAAACAAAGCAATGACAGTGGTTCTTTTTGAACTCCAAAACCATAATACTTATCTATATTATTAAATAATAATAGATCTACATGCTTTTGCTCAAGTTTAACGTATAGAATAGTAGTATTCGAATGTTCTGTTTTTGTTGACGTCGATGATCGATGTTAAGGCGTTTTCTCCACGAAACGGCAATTTTATATTGAATATAACTGTTTCTGTGTAGTTCTATGTGAACTCGTCCGTCTGCATTGCTTAATATCACCAACACGATCCAGTCACTACAGCATATGCGTTAGTTCTAACTGAACTATAGCATTGTCCATCATATTGCTGTAGCGAAATCCTCGACTCAGTCACATATGTCAAAGTTCCCGCCGAACTCTGTTGACGATCAGCTTGTAGTACAGTTCTCCAGAACTGCTACGCTTGATAGTGCTGCATACGAAGTTCATCGAATGTCAATGTTATTGTTGCAATCTTCTCAAAGACTAATGGAAACACCGGTCAGCATATGCTTTAGTTCTCCTCGTGAACTTAGCATTTCCTCGTACTGTGGATGCGAAATCTTTGACTCAGTCACATATATTGAGAATATAGTGACCATCAGTATATGCTGCAGCTCCTCGCACACTGAGCATAGTCGACTGTTCGTACTGATGTCAATTGTTCCAGTTGTGATTCCAAAGTTCATAGAAATAACTGATACAACATATCAATCTATGTTTTATATTCAATAATTTTGAGTAATTTTTAATTTTAAGTTTAAATCTATAACCTCATAGATTATATTATATCATTTTGTAAATGAATATAGTTTTGTTATTTTGTAAATCATGATCATTAATATGTCCCTATAACATGAGTAATGTCAATAATATACATCTCCAGTACAAAGATCTTTAATATGTCTCCTCAACATTAATAATGTCAATGAAATAACTCTTCAGTATACAAATCATTAATATGTTTCCACAACATGAATAATTTTAATGATATAACTAGTATCAAACGATCATCAATAGGTCCCTATAACAAATTAATGTCAATGATAGCTTTAGATAGTTAATAGTAAATAATATATGCAATGTTCAATCATATGTCAATGTCAATGGAACCAATTAACAGTGTAACACATGATAATGTTCATCAATTATGTCATGAAACTCAATGAATTTTTTCTGCAACATTAAACCCTCATATGTACATGATTTCCAAAAGAACCTTTTGTGTAGACAACCTCTGCCTAGGCTACTTACATCTGAAATATATGTCATAACAATTAATGTAAATGCAGTTCATGACTTCCAATCAACATATTTCCACAATATATTTGATAACATTCCATCACAACCATGCACTATAAATGAACCATTTATCAACCTCTGACTATGACATTTAATCAATTATGATAACATTTTACATCATATTATTTAGTTTTTAAATGAATTTTTATAAATCATGCAATATTTAATCTATCATTTGTCAATGAATTTCCATGAATAACTATAAACACATGCAACATTTACATCATACTTGTCAATGACATTCAAATGAATAATATATGAACACATGCACACTGAACATTCATACACATTTTACAAATGAATAAATATCCAAGTCATTTACTGTTCATGATACTTCATCATGATTAACATTTACTGACAATGATGGCAATAGTGTATTTTATGCATCTTTTTAATTAATTCAGACAACCTCTATCTTTGATATTTCATGGCAATGATGATAATATTCATAGATTTATGTTCATTTTTTATTTATGTGTTCATGAGAACATGTAAGATTTGGTTATTCCCACCTCTGAACACACGTTCATTCCATCCCTATGGAATAACATTGATTATTGTCCCTCTAAGACAACATGAGTACATATTGACACAACAACCAAGTTTTTTATGTGGCCTAATCCACCAAGTAAGTTTCATATTTGGTTGTGTTGTTGAGAAAAATTTAAACATTTAACATTTTAAGGAAACTCTCAGTCAAACCTTATAGAATGTTTTTAGTTATCTGTGGTATCATTTATATCATCAATAGTAAAACATGTTATGCAGTGTAATATAGTACAATGTCTATACAATCTTAGCAATATTAATTAATTAATAATAGTATGATGTATTGCAAAAAGTGGCTTATGATCTCAAAAATATATATATGTTAATTACTCTTCAGCCTTGCTGAGTTACAACATACTTCCTCAAGTTAAACAACATATTAAAAAATATATTCAACTCTTCAGTCCTATTGAATTCAAAATAACAAATGAACGTAAATGCAGCTATCTATAAAGTAATGGAGTTACAGAGTAATTAGTTCATGCCATTTTATATTAGTGAGAAAGTCATTCCCCAATAGTTCATTAATGTTGTCTTGCTACCATCAGTTACTCCCATTTCGCTGTGTAGCCTGCTGAAAATCAATTACACTACCTCAAGCTAGATATGTGAAACATCATACTTTCTTAATGATAATCATAAGTTCAACTATGCCTAGTATTCCTCTAGATAATTCAATAAGTATATGATAAAAATAATAATCAGATTTTCAAGACTAACAGTGTTAAATCATGTTATCCGAACCAATACTGATCATTTGTCAAAAATAAATGTTTGAAGATCATATCAAAAAATTATATATATCAGTTTAACTCATAGCTAAGATTTGTCATCTTGCTCTTGTGAAGTTCACATTCCATAGTCCATTCAAAACTACTTTTATTACTAGTTAAATAAGTTATAGGAGCAACTACATCAGCATAATTTGGAATTAATTGTCTGTAGTATCCTGCCGATCCTAACAATCGTCTTACTTCTTTTTTACTTGTCGGTGAAGCCATATCTCTTATTGCAGTTATTTTTTCAGGATCCGGTTTCAGCCCTGCCGAACATACAACGTAACCTAAGAGTTTTACTTCTTTTACACCAAATTCACATTTAGATTCTTTATTAGTCATATTGTTATTTTGCAAGATAGTCAATATAGTAGTTACATCTTTCTCATGACTCTCCTCATCTGGTGAATAAATAATAATATCATCTAAATAAATTAGACAACATTTACCTAAATGTTCTGCAAAAATTACATTCATCATTCTTTGGAATACTGCAGGTGCATTAGTTAATCCAAATTGCATACGCTTAAATTGAAACAATTCCATGTGTGTATTTATAGCTGTTTTAGGTCTGCTATCCTCATCTACCATTACCTGCCAATACCCTGATTTAAGGTCAATGGTGGTAAAAATGTTAGCACCATGCAACTGATCAAAAATGTCCTGTATCCTGGGTAAAGGATAAGCATCTTTGATAGTTACTGCATTCAATTTACGGTAGTCACCACAGAGACGTATAGTTCCATCTTTCTTAGGCACTAAAGTAACTGGTGAAGCCCAAGGACTACAACTAGGTTCAATTATATCCTCATCTAACATTTTATTTAATTCTTTTTCAACTATATGTCGCTTACTTAAAGGTATTCTATAAGGTCTCTGATTTATTGGATATGCATCACCTGTGCTTATATGCATCTCAATTACCTTAATAGCTTTAAGTTTATCATTAGAATCAGGAAATATCAAAGGAAAATGCTTTTTCCAATAGTCTACTTCTAGAACTATTCCTGCCATTTTTCTATCAATTAATTCTAAACTACTCCATGGATGTACAATATCACATAAGGAAACAAATTTATTCCTGTAACAAATTTCAGCCTCACACACTTCCATTATATCTGTGCCAATTAATAATTCAAAAGCTAATGATTCAACTACAAAGAAAGGACATAACTTATTATAAATAGAAATATAAGTCATACCTAAAGTTGGAATTAAATGACCTGAGATTGATCTCAGCCTACTACCTGGATACAATTGTTTATGTGCCATTCCAATATCAACCAATTTTTTAAATGCTTTTACATGTATTAAACTTTTAGCCGCACCTGAGTCTACCAGACCAGTTAATTTTACTTGATTAAAATCAATAGCAATACTCGGACGAGTATCAAGTGCGCTATTCAGTTTCCCGAAGCAGTAGAGTTTATATTACTACGCAGTAATTTCAACTGTGGACAGTTTCTCATTAAATGTGATTCATTACATATGTAACAAATTAAAGTATTACGACTAACACGCTGTGTCGGTGGTTGATACGCGTGTCCTAATCTAGCCGTCGACGCCTGCGCGTGAGCAGTCGGCGTCGCTTTGCCATTGCTTCCTCGCTTTCCCACTGGACTGAGTTTATTTTTAGCTGTAGTAGCTAATTGTGCCTTCGGTGCTACGTTTACGCGCGGCGACTCAAGACGTCTGCCCTGTGCATAAGAATTGCCACCATACGCTGGCGCAACGTTTACCGCGTGAATTTCTCCACGTGTACTTTTCTCAGAAACAGTTAAGCGTTCCACACACTTCCTCAGTGATTTTAATTCGTTCTGGAGCGACTTTAGAGCCTGACTATCTTCTGATATCCCTGAACTACCCTGAACTCTTTCAGCAGGAATCCTTTTCGACAATTTCGAAGAATTAAAATTTAAACTATCTACCTGACTAGTTATATTTAAATCTGTTAGTCGTGATTGAGCACGTCGTTGTTGTCTCAATACAGACCTATCACTTAGTATAGCAAGAGTGAAAGCTTCCTCTAATGATTTAGGCCTATTGGTTTCCACGTACCACATAGTGTTGTCATCTAATAATGAATCTAGAAACCTTGATAGTAGAATTTCAAAGGTGTCAGTCCCCAAGGTAGCAGAAGGTAGTTTCCATCCCTTACTTGCAGCAGTTTTAAACCGTTGGCAATATGCTGCCACTGTTTCACCCTCATTCTGTACCATAGTCATTACTATACTTTTTAAGTGCGTTTTCTCATCAGCAGTTAACAAAGTTCTAGCAATTTCCTCCTTTATCTCATTCCATGACCTAGCACCTTTAACTGTGAAAGCAGTGAATAACACTTCATGCAGTGTGCCCGTTGCATTTGAAAGTGCAAACCGAATTATATCTAGGTCAAAAACATCAGCAAGAACCCCAATCCTCTCAATAAGATCTACCCACTCTCTCAATGCACCTCTGTCAGTACCGTCTAGCATAGGCACAGACTTTCCATATGCTTTTAGAGCTCTTATCTTGGCTTCACTGCTCTTATGTTCTAAACTAGCTAACTCACGTTTTTCTCTACGTTCTTCTCTTTCATAGTCAATTTCAGCACGTTCAGTAACTTCCAGTATCCTTTCTTCATTTTTTTCAGTTATGCTCTCTATGCTATCTGCCATAAACTTAGTCCATGCTTCTAATCTATCACAATCATCACTCAAAATTCCCAAATCTACTTGGTTCTGTAACCACAATCCAAATTGTTCACGTAAAGCATCCTCTTTTAATCGTGTTCTAGGCATTGTGAATGTGTAGTGTGTATTGTGTAGTACAAGTGTATTTAAATACAATATATTTAATAATATATTAACCCACCACAAGTCAAATATATTTAAATACGATATATCAACCTACCTCAAGTCAAATGTATTCAAATACGATATATCAACCTACCACAAGTTAAATGTTTTTACATACAATACACAATATATCAACTTACCACAAGTCAAATATATTTTAATACAACATGTTAACCTACCAGAAGTCAAGTATTTTTTCACGCTATTGAAATCCTCCTTGTAGCGGTTCAATGGAAAATTTAGTGTGTTGCGTAAAGCGCGGCAGAAACAAAGTCAAGAATTGTATCCAACCGATAGAATTTACCTGTAACGTAGCAGAAAAGTGAAAAGTCTCTCCGTATGTATTAATACGCTCCTATTTACTCCAAGGTTAAAGAAAATTACCGAAAGTAGTCCGAAAATGAAACAATTCTTGCGGCGACACGAGGCTTCAGACAGACGATAAAACTGTAATATTACAGTAATATCAACGTCCAAGACTAATGTAACCCTTAAGAAAATACACTTTCGTCGGAAATTCGTCGACAAAGTAATTTACTTCAATTTAATCCTTGCAAAAAGTAAAAAGAATAGAGAATCAAATAGAAGAAAACAACTTATCCACTCCAACCAACCCACCAGTCGCAGTCTATGTCAAGTCCTTAAATCTCTCAACCCCAAGAAATTTAGAATTTTAGAATAGCATATCAAATTAAATGAAATAAAAATACTACAAATATAATATAGTTTCTATTAAATAATTCTAGTACTACTCCTAACGTCAAAAATGAAACTACACGTGTATTGAAGTCACCCCACGTGCGTTCAAATGATCCACGTGCGTTCAAAAATAACAGTAGTCAGCTAACAATTAAGTAAAGAAATATAAATGTATAGTATCATAAAACAAATAAAAAGAAAATGCTACTGAAACATACCGAAACTATTCAATAAACTCTGTATAGTCAGTACTAACCAATCTCGGTAGTTTGTCTCGTCGTGGTCGCCATTTTGTAAACGTGCCGGCTGGTGGTGTGGGTGGTGTGAACAGGTCAAGTGAAAACACTACAGGTAATAAAGGAAAACAGGGTAAGAAGGAAAAGTAAGAGAGTGAGACTCTCTGGTGTATTGCTTATATAGGTTCTCAAGATTCAAGATGGCCGTTGTCACATGATCCTATTAATCAATCACAGTACAATGCAGTGGTCACATGACTCACTCCTCCAATCAGAGTACAATGCAGTGGTCAATGATCATAACAATACCATGTGGGGGGGGGAGGGGGCATGTGAGGTGACTCTTCCAAAGAGTGTTCTTTGTCAAACTCGGAAGTGACACTCCCTCTCAAAGACTATTCAATATACAAGTTCTATACCTAATGAATAATAGTTTACCAAGTTCACACATCCTCTATATGTCTTTGGGTTTTTATAATTTAACATTTATCATTATATAGACAGTTTGTAATTTACTATAGTAACTTCACCTCGGCCGTCACACACCACCACACACAGCCAACGGCAGCCTGTCATCCAGCCGCCGGCACAGGCGTGATGGGTTTAGCATCAGCACCGCCAGGCAGCAACACACAGCAATACACACCGACACACACCGTCACACATCGTCACACACCATCACCCACCATCACACACCATCACACATCGTCACACACCGTCACACACCGTCACACACCGACACACACCGTCACACATCGTCACACACCATCACACACCGTCACACACCGTCACACAGCAATACACAGCAATACACACCGTAATACACCATCACACACTGCTACGCACCCTCACACACCCTCACACACCTTCACACACCCTCACACACCCTCACACACCCTCACAAACCGTCACACAGCAATATACACCGTCACACACCATCACACACCCTCACACACACTCACACACCCTCACACACCCTCACACACCCTCACACACCCTCACACACCCTCACACACCCTCACACACCCTCACACACCCTCACACACCCTCACACACCCTCACACACCCTCACACACCCTCACACACCCTCATACACAGTCACACACCGTCACGCACCGTCATACACCGTCACACAGCAATACACACCCTCACACACTGTCACACAGCAATACACACCGACGCGCACTGTCACACACCGTCACACACCGCCACACACCGTCACACAGCGCCATACACCGTCACGCACCATCACACACCATCATGGACCGTCACACAGCAACACACACCATCACACTCCAACACACCCCATCACACACCATCACATATCGACACACACATCACAAACCATCACACACCGCCATACACCGTCGTACACCGTCACACAGCAATATACACCGATACACACCGCCGCACATCGGCACAGGCCGATACACGCTCCACCACCACCTCACCCACTTCACCCACAACCATCATCTCACCCACCACCATTTCACCCACCACCACAACCTCACCCCACCACCTCCACCTCAACCACCACCACATCACCCTCCACCACCACCTGAAGCACCACAACCTCATCCACCACTACCACCTCTTCCACCATCACCACCTCATCCACCACCACCACCATCTCCACCTCATCCACCACCACCACCTCATTCACCACCACCACCTCACCCACAACCACCTCATCCACCACCACCACCTCACCCATCACCACCATCTCACCCACCACCACCTCCACCACCACCACAGCCTCACTCACCAACACCTCCACCTCACCCACCACCACCACCACCTCACCCATCACCACCATCTCACCCACCACCACCTCCTCCACCACCACCACAGCCTCACGCACCAACACCTCTACCTCACCCACCACCACCACCTCCTCCACCACCTCACCCACAACCACCACCTCATCCACGACCACCACCTCACCCACCACACACCACCTCACCAACACCACCACCTCACCCACAACCACAACCACCACCTCACCACCACCACCACCACCTCACCCCACCACTCACCACCTCACCCACCACACCACCTCACCACCACCACCACCCTCACCCACACCCACCACCACCTCACCCACAACCACCACCTCACCCACCACCACCACCTCAGCTGCCACCACCACCTCACCCTCTACCACAACCTCACCCACCACCACCACCTCATCCACAAACACCACCTCATCCACCACCACCACCACCTCACCGACAACCACCACCTCATCATCCACCACCACCTCACCCACAACCACCACCTCCACCACCACTTCACCCACCACCACCACCTCACCCATCACCACCACTTCACCCAAAACCACCACCTCACCCACCACCAGTACTAACATCATCACACCGATGCCTCAATATGCCCCCCCCCCCCCGTTAACCCTGACTACTCATGTTTCAAACCCCCCACAATAATCAAAGTGTGAAAGACCCGGCTGAGCATGGCACATTGGCAGGTGATTGTAATGAAGACGCATGTGTACAGATGAGACAATCAGACAATGCGAATACCATGTACAAATAACCTCCCCTCCCTCTCTCTAGCTGTTACAGAACAGCCTACACTCAGCCCGCCATCCATACTCGCTTAAACCAATATGGAAACAATTCCGGAAATGAGCGACTACTCCGAGTTATGTCTCAATTGGATGTCTCAATAGACCCCGGCAGATAATGGCCCTGTCACACTATGACATAATGCAGTAGCGTAAACCGACGTGCGTGAAATTTGGCCATTACATCAAGATACGTCGAGATACATCGAGATACGTCAAGATACGTTGAGATACATCGAGATACGTCGAGATACGTTACTCGTTCGTTAAGCCTATGTCAAGTTACGTAGAGTTACGTCGAGATATGGTGATACACGTCAAGGTTTTGGACATACCCAAAACTTTCCACATAGCTTGACGTAAAGGCCATTATGTTGGGTTTCGTTGGGCTTACGTTGTGCTCATGTTAGGCTTATGTCGGGATACGTTAGACATACGTTAGAGCTACGTCGGTCTGCATTGAGCTACTTCGACTTACGTTAGACTGACAGAGAGCCGGGAGGAACGTGCAGCCTGCACGCTGACAATGTGGTGTTAACATATCTTGATGTAGGTCTAATGTGTCTCTGACGTGTGTCTAACATTAATCTAATGTAAGTCTAACATGTCTTGACGTATTCGACGTAGTTGATGAACGGCTGGCGTGCGCATAACATATGTAACATGCTCCAACATTCTTCGAACTTAAGCGAATGTGCTGTGAACGTGGTGTGAACATTTTGCCTTGGTGTCCGTACGCTGAGCATGCTGGACTGTCGTTAGACTGACGGCGCTCACTCGCGGGCCTGATGTCGACTCACATTACAAATTATGCCAGAGTCACGCATAGCTACGTTAGGGCGGGTGTAAATACGTGAGTCCTACGCTGAACCATTGCTAGGGTTTTGCTAGGCTGATGCTGTGCGCGCTGGAGGCTCGTTAGCCTTACTTTGGGCCTTTTTTACATTCTAACTCGTTGAGACACGTTACAACTATGTTGGACCAACATTTCGCCTACGTCCACTACGCTGCACTGACGTCTAATTTGGCCCTGAAACGCCAAGAATTTCTACGTATCTCAACGTAAAAAAGTGATTTTTACGTTGCCCACTAGCTGGCCTGTTACGTCATAGTGTTACAGGGGTATAAGCTGGAAAGTACCCGAATAGAGTGGTTCCAGATTCTGCTGATAGATATCACTAGCTTAACTGGTTGGGTGTCATATACGTGAAGAAAGCGGCGGTGAAATTCCAGAAGAAAAATACAAAATAGGTGTCTTTTTTATATATATATTACAAGTATAAGAGGTTGATGCCTGTTGCGATATGAATATCTGAATATAATCAGGCATTTTATTATTTGTCCATGCATTCTTTACGGAGATATAGCATGTGAAATCACAGACACTAGGGGACAGTACCCAAATAGAGTGGATCTAGATTATGCCCATAGATATCACTAGCTTAACTGGTGGGGTCGATTAAATGCTTTCAATGCTCATCCTGGACACATCTTTATTGCCTAGTTGAAATCTGCACTCTACGCTACTTACTGATTCAATTCTCCACAAACAGATGTTGCTTTAATGCACTCGCTAATTGTAGCATTTTGTGTTATTATATTAATTATGCATTTAGATTTATTATATTAATTATGATTACTATCATGACGGGAAGGGTGAATGAGTTGAGCGTCCCTGTCCCCTTTTTGTAGATCGTGGGATTCGAACCCACGGGTTCGAACCCTGGTCGAGTGAAACCAATGACGTTAAAATTTATATTTGTCACTTCCTAGCCAGACGTTCGCCAGTATTAGGATTGGGCAAGGACTGGTTGGCTCAGTGTCAGGATATTATGACTGAGTGGAATATCAGGTCATGATGCTGGCAGCATGGTCTCCCAGTGGTGCAGCACTATAAAGTCGCCATGAGTGCGCACTGTCACAAGTCGGTACCCGTCCTGATATGACCTTTGATGTTTGCAACTTATGCTACTTATTGTTTCAATTCTCCCAAACATTTATTGCTTGAATGCACTGTCTAATTGTAGCCTCTATTGGGTGTTATTATATAAATGATGATTACTAAAGCAAGGAATGTGCTGCGGGTTTTCTTTTAGTGAACATTTGATAGGAAATTCCTCTGACTAGAAAATATACCCAATGTCATGGCTTCAAGTAAAATGGCCTTTTTATTTTTATTAAAATGTTTTTTTTATCGATATCAAGAATATTAAGGGGAGGCGGCGAAATGGCCTCGGAAAGGAAAAGAACCAACAGAAAGCTGTTGATGTCAATGGAATCATCATCCATCAAGGTGCGTCTGGAACTCGCACTTAATCGATTGTTGTAGTAAGTGAGTTACTGTGTGTGTGTGCACCAGCCTCCATTAGCGTCCACTGTGGCTTCCATTACGCGACCTGTTTTATCAATAATGGATTGCTCCAAGGGTGATCGCTGTACTGTTTATGTCCTAATAAGGACAGGCACTTCTGGATAGCCTTCCCGTGGTACACCATAATAGCTGAGTCAATTGCTAGCTGATCGATAGAAGTCAGTAGAGTCTTTGTGTTGTTGTTGAGGTGGTGGTGGTGGTGTTTTAGTTGTGCTAAATAAATTAGATGTGGCGACGGTACCGGTGTGTTCTTTTCCCGTCCATCCATCCTGACACCACAACCACCATTGGTGTTGTAAGGGAATGCATGTAGGTGGCGCTGGTAACAGTACCAGACTGCTGCTAGCCATGTGGTTTATAGACTACATAGCACACCACGTCTGTCAGTGTGGTTTATAGACTACATACCACACCACCTCTATCAGTGTGGTTTATAGACTACATACCACACCACCTCTATCAGTGTGGTTTATAGACTACACACCACACCACCTCTATCAGTGTGGTTTATAGACTACATAGCACACCACACCTACCTGTGTGTGGTTTATAGACTACATACCACACCACCTCTATCAGTGTGGTTTATAGACTACATAGCACACCACACCTACCTGTGTGTGGTTTATAAACTACATACCACACCACCTCTATCAGTGTGGTTTATAGACTACATAGCACACCACCTCTATCAGTGTGGTTTGTAGACTACATAGCACACCACCTCTATCAGTGTGGTTTATAGACTACATAGCACACCACCTCTATCAATGGGGTTTATAGACTACATACCACACCACACCTATGTGTGTGGTTAATAGACTACACACCACGCCACCTCTATCAGTGTGGTTTATAGACTGCATACTACACCACCTCTATCAGTGTGGATTATAGACTACACACCACACCACCTCTATCAGTGTGGTTTATAGACTACATACCACACCACCTCTATCAGTGTGGTTTATATACTACATACCACACCACCTCTATCAGTGGGGTTTATAGACTACATACCACACCACACCTACATGTGTGTGGTTTATAGACTACACACCACACCCCCTCTATCAGTGTGGGTTATAGACTACATACCACACCACCCCTCCTTGCGCGGTTTATAAACTACACCCCACACCACACCTACCAGTGTGGTTTATAGACTACATACCATACCACACCTACCGGTGTGGTTTATAGAATACACACCACACCTACCAGTGTTGTTTATAGACTACATACCACACCACACCTACCAGTGTGGTTTATAGACTACATACCACACCACCCCTCCTTGTGCGGTTTATAAACTACACACCACACCACACCTACCAGTGTGGTTTATAGACTACACACCACACCACACCTAACAGTGTAGTTTATAGACTACACACCACACCACACCTACCACTTGGCCAGTGTGGTGTATATCTTACATACCACACCACCCTTCCTCGTGCGGTTTGCCTGAGTGGCTTGATTAATGTATTGTTCATTTCTGTGTTAGCGCAGTGACTGATGACTCGATGCACTCCCCAGACATGTCATCCTGAAGCCGTCCATTTGATAGGGAATGACTGCCTTCGTCATTCCTAATTCCTACTGTCATTGAGATTCATTTCAAGATCTCTGTATATATCTGGCGAACATAAACAACTTTATGCATTAATCCAACGCTTGTCCTGCGTGACATCTTGCATTAGTTGTGATTGTATGGAATTGCACTGAATATACCACAGCTATTCTGTATAGCATATTTGTGATATAATTCTTTGGATATCTGTGGTATATTTGTCTTGTAACTGTTGTATATTAGATTAGTATAGCTGTCATATACTACATATTATAGCTGTGATATTTGCTGCAGATTATTTGTAATGTAGTATATAGCATAGTTGTGATATATTATATAGAATAGTTGTGATTTAGAATTTAGTATTGTTATGATATACTACACAGTGATTTAATATATAGAATAGTTATGTTATACTAGGTAGAACAGTTGTAATATGCTATAAATTATTGCTGCGAAATATTGTGTACAATAGCTGGAATATTCTATATAGAATAGTTGTGATTATACTATGTAATATAATTGTGATGTAGTATAATTGTGATATGCTATATCATGGTTATGATATGCTTTAGACTAGAGTACACCTGTGATCAATTGTGTAGAATAACTACGATATAATATCGCTGAGATACACTATCTAATTATACTATCTGTTGTAGCTATGATATATTGTATTGCATGGTTGTGATACAGTCTATAATATGGGTGCGATATAATATATAGGACTGCTGTGATATGCACTATACAATAACTCAAATATACTATACAGTATCTCTCTTATATATCATGTAGCACAGTTGTGATAGACTGTGTAAAATAGTTATGATATGTTATATATTATAGCTGTGATACCTGCATAGAACAACTGACATTACTGATATAGTATTGCTGTGATGAAGCAATGATGGGAGTGTATATATGTGTGTGTTCACATGTGTATATAACATCCTAGTGGAACTCCTTCAGTGGATCTAAAAATAACTACTATGTGTATACATGTGTATATTGCATCCTAGTGGAACTCCTTTGGTGGATCTATAAATAACTACTACGCACATACATGTGTATATAGCATCCTAGTGGAACTCCTTCGGTGGATCTATAAATAAGTACTATGTGAATACATGCATATATAGCATCCTAATGGAACTCCTTTGGTGGATCTATAAATAACTACTACATGCATACATGTGTATATAGCATCCTAGTGGAACTCCTTCAGTGGTTCTATAAATAACTACTATATGTATATAGCATCCCAGTGGCACTCCTTCGGTGGATCTATCAATAACTATTATGTGCATACATGTATATATAACAACCTAGTGGAACTCCTTCACTGGTTCTATAAATAACTAATATGTGTATACATATGTATATAGCATCCTTGTGGAACTTCTTCGGTGGATCTATAAATAACTACTACATGTATGCATGTGTATATAGCATCCTAGCAGAACTCCAGAGGACAGCTGTGATATGCTCTATACAATAACTCAAATATACTATACAGTATCTCTGTGGTATGCCATGTAGCATAGTTGTGATACACTGTGTATCACTATATATTATAGCTGTGATACCTGTGTAGAACAACTGACATTACCGATATAGTATTGCTGTGATGAAGTACAGTTGTGACAGTGGATCTATCTATAACTACCGTGTGTATACATGTGTATAGAGCACCTTAGCAGAACTCCTTTGGTGGATCTATAAATAACTACTATGTGTTTACATGTGTATATAGCATCCTAGCAGAACTCCTTCAGTGGATCTATAAATAACTATTATGCATATACATATGTATATAGCATCCTAGTGGAACTCCTTCAGTGGATCTATAAATAACTATTATGTGTATACATGTATATATATAGCATCCTAGTGGAAATCCTTCAGTGGATCTATAAATAACTACTAGGTGTATACATCTGTATATAGCATCCTAGTGGAACTCTTTCAGTGCATATATCAATAACTACTATGGGTATACATGTGTATATAGCATCCTAGTAGAACTCTTTCGATGGGTCTATTAATAACTACTATGCATAGGCAGTTAGATATAGCATCCTGGCGGAACTCCTTTGGTACATCTATAAATAACTACTATGTGTATACATGTGTATGTAGCATGTAGTGGAACTCTTTCGATGGATCTATAAATAACTACTATGTGTATATAGCATCCTAGCGGAACTCCTTTGATGGATCTGTAAATAACTACTATGTGGACACATATGTATATCGCATACTAGTGGAACTCCTTCAGTGGATCTATAAATAACTTTTATGTGTGTACATGTATATATAGCATCCTAGTGGAACTCTTTCAGTGGATCTATCAATAATTACTATGTGTACACATATGTATATAGCATCCCAGTGGAACTCCATCATCATCATGCTGTTGGTCGAGATGCGACAAAGACTGCTTTCATTACTTGACTCTCACTCTCCATTTAGCTCTCTGCTGTGAGAGTGATGTCCATGAGTCAGTCTTAATGTCTCTTAGCTTCAGGTTTCTCTTGATGGTATCCTTGAACCAGAGACCTGCTTTGGTAGCCTGTCTGATGACATCCTCATGAGGTGTCCAGTCCACCGGAGATTCTTTTTGATCAGAAGATCTTCCATAGAGGACAGCCCTGTCCGTTCGAGTATTTCCTTATTTGTCACTTTGTCCTTCCAGGTTTACCTCATGATCGAACGCAAATGTTGCATCATGAAGGCATGCAGCTTTTTCACCTGTTGTCTGTACACTGTCCAGGCCTTGGCTCCATAGAGTAGGGTGGATAGCATGATTGCGCGGTAGATCTTGCCTTTGACCCGCATGGAAACATGGTCATTGTTCCAGAGTCTCTGGCATAGTCGGCCGAAAGATGTGCTAGCCTTGGCCATCCTCCTCTGTATTTCAGCATCAATGCGTCCATCACTTGATATAGTGCTTCCGAGGTAGGTGAATTCCGGAACAGAGTTCAGCTTGTTTCTGTCAACCATGATATACTCCTCTCGGGTTCTTGTAGAGTTGGGTTGGTTCAGCACCTCTGTCTTCTTGATGTTAATCTTCAGGCTGAACTTCTTTGATGCATCGGAGAAAGCATCCACTATTTTCTGGATCTCTCCAGCAGAGTGGGCAACCAGTGCACTGTGATCTGCGAATAGCAGCTCTCTCACCAGTATCTGAGTAGTCTTGCTCTTCACTCTGAAGTGTGCGACGTTGAATAGGTCAGCGCTCTGTCTGGACTGTATATAGACGTCATCCCCCATGCCTTGGAAAGCCTCATCGAGCATTGCCGATAGGAATATGGAGAAGAGCCTGGGGGCAAGTACACAACCTAGCTTGACCCCATTGATAACCCCGAATGATTCCGAGACTTCCCCTCCAACACTAATATTCGCCATCATTCCCATATGTAGAGCCTCGATCATAGTTGTGAACTTCTCTGGGTATCCATACTTCCTCAGTAGCTGCCATAGCCCAGTCTCGTGACTGTACTATGCATATACAGTTGTATATAGCCTTAGCGAAATCGACAAATACCATGTACATTGGTCTGTCCTGCTCAATGCACTTTTTTTGTAGCTGTCGGAGACAAAATATCATATCCATGGTGCTCCGGTTACCTCTGAAGCCACACTGTGTCTCCGGAACTACACCAGGTGTTATGTGAATAGATAGTCGGTTGAGTAGTTCCCACAGTCTGTTCGATCACCTTTCTTTTTTGGTGTGGTAAATATTATTATGTTCATTCTGCTGAGTACATTCTTTTGTCACTGATCTTCCGGCCCTTGTTCAAGTCAAGACTATTTCCACAATAGTTTATGAGTTTATAAGTAGTTGAAGGCAGAGTTTGCAGCATATATCATAATTTATTCACTCGGACAAGAAGAAGAACGAGAGGAAAGAGTTTTAAAAATAAATTTGATTGGAGAACATAACCTGCAGGCAGGTCGAGGCATTATGTAGCTGGAGAGCATTATCGATATCGTGTATTGTATCATGAGAAATGAGAGTCAGTCAATTCGTAACATATCAAGACATGATCAGTGTAATATCGAGCAATGAGTAATATCAAATCAGTGTAATCAAATCATCAGGGTATCAATCAATCAGAGTAATAGTAAGTAAACAAGTGAGCAAATGAGTTAATAGTGAAATCAAGAGGGTAGAGCAAAATCAAGCGGAGAACAGAGGAGGCTATCGAGAAAACCATCAGACCTCAACCCCATGAGAATCGGGAGGGAGAGTGGGTGAAGCGACTGGCATCGAAGGTTGCGAGTGGGAAAGTGAGGTGAGGGAGGTAGTCATGTGAGGAAAGTAGTGCGTGGTGGGAAAAAGTAGTGCGCGCAGCCACGTTCGTAAATTATCTATGTTGACACGGCAACATACGTAACGGTATGTGATAACAAGTACCACCGCACTATGGTATCTTAGGACCACATTAATAAATGGATGGATGCGAGGATTTTCATGGCATTGCTATGTGTGCAGATGCTATCGTCATTCATTTAGTGTTATAGTTGGAGTCTTGTGAAGTTTCAATGTAGGTTATGGTATGGGTAATCAGCTCCAGATCATATTATTACATCCCACATGTCCTTATATGTGGTTCCAACTATCAAGTGGTTATCGGTGACCATAGCTCCATATACACCCAGACACTGACCTACATGCAATCTAAATAGATCATATACAGTAAAACCTCTTTAAATTGACCGACCATGGGACCCACTTTAAATGGTCCATTTAGGGAGGTGGTCGGTTTAGGGAGTTTCTTTATCATTGGTTTGGTATTGTATGGGCGATCATTTGGGACCCAAATAAAGCGATCGATATAGGGGAGTTGTCGATTTGTGGAGGTGGTCAGTTAGAGAGGTTTTACTGTATCTAAAATTGAGAAGAATTGATTAAGCACTCAGGAACCATGAGAGTTAGTAAGTAGTGAAGTTATTTAATCTGATTAAAAGATCAACATTTCTGAACAAGGACACTTATCCAGATGTTAGTCTACATATCCAAGTTAGAGGGTGGTCCAGGCATTGCACATTTCTTGCCTGATAGAAGGGTTTACGATGTCAGTGTATTAGAACTTGTTACTGCTGAAGCAAATGTTATCAGAATTCCGTTTACAGAACAAAATTAATTTGGCATGTTTTCACTTCCAATATTTCCAAAGTTAGCAATTTATAAGACAAATTACATCAGACTAGATTAAGGGAGATACTAATGATGAACCTAATATCTGTATCTTCAACAACAACAAAAGCCAGACGGGATGGCCAAATGAGTTAGAGTGTCCGTCTCCCGTGTGGTAGATCGTGGGGTCGTGGGTTCGAAACCTGGTCGAATCAAACCAATGACTTAAAAATGTATACTTGTCGCTTCCTAGCCAGGCGCTTGGAATTATTAGGATAGGGCAAGGAGCGGTGGAATGAGGAAGACCAATCGCCTCCGACTGAAATTTCCCTTGCTTAAACAACTAATGTACCAAAAAAAAAAAAAGGCAGAAAACCAAAAGCCTCAGGCGATGAATGAGATACTATCTCATGAAATATACCCAAATCGCTTAATTTTATTGTGATCTTAATTGGTTTTATAGCTATGCAAATATTGTAACCAAAGAAACATCTACTAATATCAAATGAATTAATCTGAGGAGCTAATCTGAGATGCCACGGACATTATTATTTCAAACTAATCTATATTATTTATAAATCGCGTCATCATTCTGCTGTCAACATCAAAGAAATACCGACCATTTGACACTATCTGAACATGGGCTAACAGTGCACTGATACTATCAAGCGTCATGCATCACTGAGCACCATCCCACAGACCACGTCCATCCGCATCCCCCACAGACGCTGCCAGCGCAAATCCACCTTGCCCCAACATAGGAGCAATACTGAACATCCCTCATCCATCCGCATCCCCCACAGACGCTGCCAGCACAAATCCACCTTGCCCCAACATAGGAGCAATACTGAACATCCCTCATGCAAGCCGACTGGATCCTTTAAGAGCTACATCTCTCTGCAATATCCGTGTGCTTACCTTTCTAAGCCCACATCCCTCAGCTTCCCTTCCTCTTATCACCACCACCACCACCGCCGCTACCTCCACCACTATCACCACCACTATCACCACCACCACCACCACTGCTACGACCAGCAGCACTATCACCACTACCACTACCGCTACCACCACTCCCACCACTACCACCACTCCCACCACCACCACTACAACAACTCCACCACTACCACCACTACCACCACTCCCACCAGTACCACTACAACCACTCCACCACCACCACCACTACCACCACTCCCACCACTACCACTACAACCACTCCACCACCACTACCACTACCACCACTCCCACCACTACCACCACTCCCACCACTACCCCTACAACCACTCCACCACCACCACCATTACCACCACTCCCACCACTACCACTAAAACCACTCCACCACCACAACCACTACCACCACTCCCACCACTACCACCACTCCCATCACTACCACTACAACCACTCCACCGTCACCACCACTACCACCACTCCCACCACCACCACTACAACCACTCCACCACCACCAACACTACCACCACTCCCACCACTACCACTACAACCACTCCACCGCCACCACTACCACCACTCCCACCACTACCACTACAACCACTCCACCACCACCACCATTACCACCACTCCCACCACTACCACTACAACCACTCCACCACCACTACCACTACCACCACTACCACCACTACCACCACTACCACCACTCCCACCACTACCACTACAACCACTCTCACCACTACCACCACTCCCACCACTACCCCTACAACCACTCCACCACCACCACCACCATTACCACCACTCCCACCACTACCACTACAACCATTCCACCACCACTACCACCACTCACACCTCTACCACCACTCCCACCACTACTACTACAACCACTCCACCATCACCACCACTACCACCACTATCACTACGACCACCGCACCACCACCACCACTATCACTACCACCACCACCGCAGTCACAACCACCACCACTATCACCTCTACTACTACCACTACTAGCACTCCTACCACTACCACTACCACCACTCCCACCACTACCAATACCACCACTGCACCACCACCACCACTATCACCACTCCAACCACTATCACTACGACCACCGAACCACCACCACTATCCCCACTCCCACCACTGTCACTACCACCACCTCCGCCACCACCCCACTATCACCACTCCCACCACTATCACTACCACCACTGCATCACCACCACTATCACCACTACCACTGATACCACCACCACCAACACCACCGATACCACAACTACCACTACCACCACCACAAGGTCGAATGAGTTAGAGGGTCCGTCTCCCGTATTGGTAGATCGTGGGGTCGTGGGTTCGAAACCTGGTCGAGTCAAACCGATGACTTAAAAATGTATACTTGTTTCTTCTAGCCTGGCACTCGGCATTATTAGGATAGGACAAAGACTGGTTGGCTCAGTGTCAGGGTAATGTGACAGAGTGGGATATCAGTTCATGGTGCTGGCGGCCTGGTCTTCCAGGGGGGCAGCACTATAAAGTCGCCATGAGCGCGAACTGTCACAAGTCGGTACCTGTCCTGATATGACCTTAGATGTTGCTAGGACGTAAAACAACAACAAACAAACAACTACCACCACCACTATCAACACTCCCACCACTACCACTACCAGCACCACCACTACCGCCACTACCACTGTTATCACAACTACCACCACTACCACCGGTACCACCACCACCGCCGCTACCACCACCACCACCGCTCCCACCACTAGCACCACCACCACCATTACCACTGCCGCTGCTACCACCACCACCGTTACTACTACCGCCGCTACCACCACCACCGTTACCACTGCCGCCACTACCACCACCACCACCACCATTACCACTACCACCGCTACCACCACCACCACCGTTACCACTACCGCCGCTACCACCACCACCGTTACCACTACCGCCACTACCACCACCACCACCATTACCACTGCCGCCACTGCCACCACCACCACTGTTATCACTGCTGCCACTACCACCACCACCACCATTACCACTACCACCGCTACCACCACCACCACCGTTACCACTGTCGCCACTACCACCACCACCACCATTACCACTGCCGCCACTACCTCCACCACCATTACCACTGCCACCACTACCACCACCACCATTACCACTGCCGCCACTACTACCACCACCACCATTACCACTACCGCCACTACCACCACCACCACGGTTACCACTACCACCGCTACCACCACCACCACCATTACCACTGCCGCCACTACCACCACCACCACCATTACCACTGCCGCCACTACCACCACCACCACCATTACCACTGCCACCACTACCACCACCACCATTACCACTGCCGCCACTACTACCACCACCACCATTACCAATACCACCACTACCACCACCACCACGGTTACCACTGCCACCACTACCACCACCACACCCATTACCACTACCGCCACTATCACCACCACCACCGTTACCACTGCCACCACTACCACCACCATTACCACTACCGCCACTACCACCACCACCACTGTTACCACTACCGTCGCTACCACCAGCACCGTTACCACTGTCGCCACCACCACCACCACCACCAGTACCACTGCCGCCACTGCCACCACTACCACCACCACTGTTACCACTGCCGCAACTACCACCACCACCACTATCACCACTCCCACCACTACCACCACCACCACCACCGTTACCACTGCCACCACTACCACCACCACCACTGTTACCACTACCGCCACTACCACCACAACCACCATTACCACTGCCACCACTACCACCACCACTGTTACCACTGCCGCAACTACCACCACCACCACTATCACCACTCCCACCACTACCACCACCACCACCACCGTTACCACTGCCACCACTACCACCACCACCACTGTTACCACTACCGCCACTACCACCACAACCACCATTACCACTGCCACCACTACCACCACCACTGTTACCACTGCCGCAACTACCACCACCACCACTATCACCACTCCCACCACTACCACCACCACCACCACCGTTACCACTGCCACCACTACCACCACCACCACTGTTACCACTACCGCCACTACCACCACAACCACCATTACCACTGCCACCACTACCACCACCACTGTTACCACTGCCGCAACTACCACCACCACCACTATCACCACTCCCACCACTACCACCACCACCACCACCGTTACCACTGCCACCACTACCACCACCACCACTGTTACCACTACCGCCACTACCACCACAACCACCATTACCACTGCCACCACTACCACCACCACTGTTACCACTGCCGCAACTACCACCACCACCACTATCACCACTCCCACCACTACCACCACCACCACCACCGTTACCACTGCCACCACTACCACCACCACCACCGTTACCACTGCCGCCACTGCCGCCACTACCACCACCACCACCGTTACCACTACCGCCGCTACCACCACCACCACCGTTACCACTGCCGCCACTACCACCACCACCACCATTACCACTGCCGCCGCTACCACCACCACCACCGTTACCACTGCCACAACTACCACCACCACCACCACCGTTACCACCACCATTACCACTCCCACCACCGCCGCTACCACCACCGCCGCTACAATCATCACCGCCGTTACTACCGTCCTGATATGACCATAGATGTTGCCAGGACGTAAAACCCCAACAGCCAACCAACCACCGCTGCTATCATCGCCGCCCCAGTCTTCTACACAGGCTCTATAAGCCTGGACCACTACAGTGCCCACACAGTGCCCACACAGTGCCTCCTCTGTGCCTCCTCTGTGTCTCATTACCGAGCAGTGTTCGGCGAAGTCATTGCTTACAGCTGTGAGTGCCAGCAGCTGTCTCTATGTACCTCTCAGTGCACACTGAGTCTGCGCAGTCACACCCCGCCTCCTCCCGGCCCGCACCGCCACCTCCTCCCGGCCCGCACCGCCACCTCCTTCCGGCCCGCGCCCCCGCCTCCTCCCGGACCGCCCTGCCCGACTCCCACCCCGGCCTCCTCTCGTTCCTCGTGCCCCGCTCTGCCCGGCCCCCACCCCATCCTCCTCCCGGCCCCCACCCCCGCCTCCTCTTGGCGCCTACTCCTGCCTCCTCCCAGCCCTCATGGCCCACCCAACCGGCCCTATACCCCGCCCTGCCCGGCCTTTACCCCCGCCCACCTGCCCCTCCCCCCTCTCCTCGCCCTGCTGCCTACACCACGCCGACTGACTGACTGACGGCGCGCTCTACTCATTGGTCCCCGAGTCGGGGAAAGCCGATTGGGGCGAGCCGACCAGCATGCACTGCGGGGCTTACAAGAAGAGTGGGTCCTCTTCGCAGCCAACCCCGGCGCTTCCCTTTCCAGTACCACACACTGCGCTGCACCTCTCACCATGTAAAAATATACAGATTTTTGGTTCGGATTTATATATTGGCAAAGAACATTATTAGTCTCGGGCGACGGAGTGGGGACCATGATTATGTAACAGAGAAGCAATGGGTGCCCCACTCGCTTTGTGACATAAGCGCCTATGTGGAAATGTATTAATGCATAGTGACTGAGATTGTGATGTGATGTTCATATTTAAGAGACAGTTAATTATTATGGAAATGTTCCCTCCATGCACCAGAAAGAATGCAAGTGGAGGGGAAGGGCATTTTAATATATGTTTATTGTAACTGTCTGCAACTACCTGTTACCATGTGGCTGATGGGCAAGTACACCCAGCCATCCTGCATACATTATGGACACCACCTGCAACTGGGGTTGACTGACAGCTGCCCCCTATTAGGGTGTCACCCACCCAGGCTGTAGAGGGTTTATAGCTTCCATGCACACCCCATACTAGACACTCTTTGAGGCCACTCCACTCTCTACACTTCAACTAGAGTATATACACTCCAAAGGGGCTGAGCTCTGTGTAACACCCATTGGACTCAGGTTCAATGGGCTGTAGTCACTGATTGTGGATGAGCTTGAACAGGAGTATGTGGATGTGTGTGTACAGTTGGTAAGGAGTCAGGGTGACAGGTCGCTTGTAGGTGAACAGGAATTGATGCCAATAAAGCACAACCCTTCACTGTCAATTTTGCGTGACTTGTCTCCCTTTCTTTCTTAATGAGTTGTTGAGAGTAACACTGGAGGTGAGGACTGACAGTCAGTTGTTTTGAAATACGCGAGTTCCAGACGGCCAGTTCTCACATGTTTTATAACCGGGTTTGAAAACGATGACCCGAGGAGACGTGTCTCAGGGCGCGGTGTGAATACCCTGGGGTGCGAATGTAGTTCCAGGATGATGGAGAGGGTTTGTTTGTATGGAACAGGATGAGCGCTCAGTTCCAGGCTCTACTGTTTGGGTGGAGTGGGGGTGAGGGTTAAATATTTATTCTTCTGATTAATTTGTGTGTCAATGCCAGTACATTGCTCTTCTAGCCATAGCATGTATGCAAATATATGGATCGTGGTAAACCCTTTATCGCATGTAATAAGCTCTGTAGTGGTCTCCCCCTCCCCCCTGGGGAGGGTGAGGGGATGGTCCTGCATGCCCCCCCCCCGCCACCGCCCCCCCCCCTTTCCATGGGGTGGGACTCTCCACTCGCGTGGTAGCATTTTTTCGCGGTGAGAGAAAACGGTGTAACCCATATATACATATGTGATGTATAAGCATTATATGATGCATAACGCAGTATGCAAGGATCACGGTACGTAAGGGAATTATTATTATTATTATTGTTATACTCCGTAAGACCCAATACTCTACCGGTGGCGCCACCTACGGCCTCCTCGCCTCCACCAGACGTAGACTAGTGTCAATCGCACCGAATAATACATATATATATATATATACATCCATACACATGCATGCTTTGTTTGATTTGTTGAGGGTTTGCATCCGAGCAACATCTATTGTCATATCAGGGAGGGCACCAACTTGTGACAGCGCGCGCTCATGGCGACTTAATAGTGGCTGCCCCACAGAAAGAATTCAAGTCACCGACACCATGACGCGATATCCCACTCAGTAATAGTATACTGATACTGATCTAACATGTCCTTGCTTTATCCTAGTACTGCTGAATGCCAGTACAGGCTGGGTAGCAAAGGGTATCAACTTTGTAAGTAATTGGTTTGAGTCCGCTGGGATTCGAACTCCCGACCTTCTCCGAGGAAGCCTGCACTCAACCGTTGGGCGACCAGAGATACACACACATATATATATATAGTATATATATAGTAACCCCCCATTTATCAATAGAAATAGTGAGCGAGTGGAGGCTAGGAGCGGTGCATGATGGGGGTCCCACCCCCCACCCGGAATGGGGGGAGGGGAGTGCAGGACACTACAGGCACTATTACACGCGATAAAGGGTTTATCACTATTCATCTACATATATATATATTACTATTCATGACCATATATATATATATATATATATATATATATATATATATATATATACTCAGTCCGGTAAGGTCTGACTGGGCCTTTAGGTTTACCACTAGTTCCGTACGAGCATATTCGGCTGGCCAGCCGCACAAGGCAATGGCCGAATAAGTGGAGCGTCCGCCTCCCGTTTTGTAGATGGTGGGATTCGATATGAACTCGCAAAGTCAAACCCTGGTCAAGTCAAACCAATGATTTAAAGATTTATAATTATCGCTACCTTGCCATGCACTCGGCACTACGATGAGAGGCCAAGGAGCAGTGGAATGAGGAAGACCAATCGTCCGTGATTGAAATTTCCCCTGCTTAATCAACTAATGTACTGGGTAACAAATAGCGGATAATTATCTCCAGTAAATGGAGTATTTCGTTGGGTTCTCAGTGGCCACTGAAGATGTATTTTCTTAAATCATTGCTGAATTCACTCCAAATATTTAGTAAGTACCATCCATAATCATCGGGAAATATGAGCAAACCGGACCGAGTGTGATAATGCCCGAACTACACACAAGGGGGCGCCATTGTGTTCATTCTGGCCAATCACAACGACACCTTTGCCACTACCGTCGCTGCTACGATAATCATGTCGCAAATTCTTCTTTTTGTTTAAAATTAAAGTCATGTAAAACTTACCTCTCACCCCCCACCCTCACCCCACCCCAACCAATTCCACCTCCAATAAAAGTAAGCAACAAAATATGTATTCAGATGAATAAAATATTTACCAAAAAAGAAAAAGAAACACAGGTCTTTCATACGATAAGCCGGCCACTGGTGTTAGCTTGAGTGGCGGTCACAGCGGCCGCGGTGGCTGAATCGGTAGAGCGCAGGCCTCCCATGCGGAAGGTCGGGAGTTCAATTTCCGGGTCAAGTCAACCCAATGACTTACAAAATTGATACTTGTCGCTTCCTAGCCAGGAACTCTGCATTATCAGGACAGGGCAAGGACTGGTTGGCTCAGCGTCAGAATAATGTGACGGAGTACGATAGCATCTCATGGTGCTGGTGGCCTGGTCTCCCAGTAGTGCATCACTCTAAAGTCACCATGAGTGCACACTCTCACAAGTCAGTACCCGTCCTGATTTGATCTTAGATGTTGGCGGGACGTAAAACTCCAACAACCAACAATGAGTGGCGGTGTCTTCTTGTTCGATGAATCACTAAGACCTGCATGAAATCAGCATTCTGATATACTACTACTACTCTCTCACCAAGGCATTACATCCGGGTTGGTTGGTTGTTGGCGTTTTACGTCCTGGTAACACTTAGTTACAGGCTAGGAGATGGTGATTATATTCTGCTGGTGATATAGTCCCGTGCTTTTTATCACAGGATTTATAATTGATGTGTGGGGGGGGGGGGGGGGTCATGCAAATAAATGGAAATATCGTGCCTAGAGCTGGATTCGAACCCATATTTCTGCCATTCCAGGGTGAGCAGCTTAACCAATAGGCTATCTAGGCTCCATAATGCAACCAATCTACCCACACTTACCTATGGTTGGTTGGTTTATTTGTTGTTTTATGTCCTAGCAACATCTAATGTCATATCTGGACGGGTACCGACTTGTGACAGTGCGCACTCATGGCGACTTTATAGTGCTGCCCCACTGGGAGACCAGGCCTCCAGCACCATGACCTGATATTCCACTCAGTCATATTATCCTGACACTGAGCCAACCAGTCCTTGCCCTATCCCAATAATGCCGAGCGCCTGGATAGGAAGCAACAAGTATCAATTTTTAAGTCATTGGTTTGATTGGACCAGGGTTCGAACCCACGATCCCATGGTCTACCAACACTGGAGACGGACGCTCTAACTCATTCGGCCATCCCGTCTGGTTTGCTTACCTATGTGTGTGGAATGTCACCTGAGGGGGGGGGGGGGTTACTGCACCTCACGAAATAATTAAAATTATTAATTAAATCTGGTCCATTTTACATTGGCCAGTCTTATTATACAGGTCTTCCTATTGACATAATCAATAATTGTGGTATGAAACAAATCTAATCATTTTGTCAACTCCAGCAAATATTTTGATTCAAATTTCGGTGGATTTGTTCTCTCAATGGGTCCCAATCAGACGGATCTTTTCTCAGAAAAATTAGGCTGTTGTTTTCCATGGTGAATTTGAAGAAAATATATGTATTCAGTCATTCTTGATCATCATAGTTTAATCATCATAATGTACGTATTTTCGCGACAGAAACACAAAAACAAGCAGTACTCTCTACGTGACATCACTGTCTCAGTGACACACTCCCTCCTAATTCATTCTGCCATGCACATTCAAATTAGGACACCATAGGCTTCAGCAGTAACAGATTCCATTATATTGCTTTAGGTTGTGTGGGTAAAGTCTGGGTTTAGATATAAACAAAATAAAAGATTGTTTTTAAAGAAGCTTATTTAGATGTGTAAACTATATAGATGGTGTGAAGTTGTTCTGTGAATCGGAAAAGGCCTTCAGCTCTTTCTACTCTCGACTGGCGTGCACTTAATGGGGTTCCCACTACAGAGAGGGCCTTCCCTGTCATTGCCGCTCAGGTACACACTTATGCCTGTGTCCCTGCCACTCCTCTTTCATCGGCCACGTGACCGCAGTCCCTCACCATCACTCGGTTAGGACGCTCCGCTAGCAACTCCACACACTCACAGTCACAGCACGCGCCAAGTCACAGCGCCCCTACCCGCCAACAGCGCAAACTAACACCCGCCAACATTTCATTTTAAAGTAAAGCTTGTTTTATTTAACAACGCATGTAGAGCACATTGATTTTCGTATCATCGGTTATTGGATGTCAAGCATTTGGTTATTCTGACATATTTCTTTGGAGGAAATCTGCTGTCGCTACATAGGCTATGCTTTCTGATAACTTTCTCCTCACCCCGCTAGAATCACCGACAAGGGAGTAGGACGTAGCTCAGGCAGTAGCGTGTCCGCCTATGAAGGTGTCGGTCATCCTATCGATCCTGCTCAGTGGACCCATTTGAGTTTGGGTTATTTTCCATTCAAACCAGTGGTCCACAACTGGTTCATCAAAGGCTGTGGTATGTGATGTCCTATCTGTGGGCAAGTGCATATAAAAGACACCTTGCTTGGAAAGCTTGCCCTATGTGGCAGCAGCAGGTTTCCTCCAAAGAAATATGTCAGAATGACCATATGTTTGATGTCCAATAGCCGATGATATGAAAATCAATATGCTCTAGAGGCGTTGTTAAATAAAACAAGCTTTACTTTACTTTAGAAGCTCCGCCGCTGACCCGCTGTTTACCACCCCGACCGCCCCCTTCCCCTTCCCCCAGACGCCCATCCTCCTACTTCCACCCGGAGTCTCGGTACCATCCCACCAACAGCCAAACACGTCACTGAGCATTAACCATGTTACCACTACACCCTCACGGTAATACCCATACTGCCACCACACTATTACTAACCAAATCGCTTCCTTACTGTTTCGCGGCAAAAATAAAAATCATTAGACTTAACCATTATGGGCCGCATAAATATACCATCTCGTCCACAACTGGTTCATCAAAGACTGTGGCAGGTGCTGTCCTGTCTGTGGCAAAGTGCATATAAAAGACCCCTTGCTGCTTATCGGAAAGAGTAGCCTATGTGGTGGCAGCGGGCTTCCTCCAAAGAAATATGTCAGAATGACCACATGTTTGACATCCAATAGACGATGATAAAAGCAATGCGCGTCGTTAAACAAAACAAACTTTCCTTTCTACGAGAGACAAAGCTGCCAGATAAAACAACTGTAACACAAAGACAAACTTTCTCTCTTCTCTCACCTCCCCCCGCCCACATGCCCACTTAGAGGTACACACATGCCTGCGTCCACACGCTCCCTCTGACGGCGATTGCTGTGGATGGCTGATTAAACATATTTTTGTCATAACTCAATATATTGAGCGAAGGAGAACGGGCGGTGTAGCGTGTATAACAACGATTGCTCAGGATGACTGGTTAACCATATTTATTCTTTGCCGCAACTCGATATATTGAGCAAAAGAGAATAGCATGTGTAGTGCATATGATGACACCTTCCGAGGATGACCGGATAACGAAGGTGACTTTATAGTGCTGGCCCACTGGCAAATCAGGCCGGGGTAATATGACTGAGTTGGATATCAGGGCATGGTGCCAGCAGCCTGATTTTCCAGTGGGGCAGCACTATAAAGTCGTCATGAGTGTGCACTCTCACAAGTAGGTACCCAGCTTGATATGACCTTAGAGTTGGCAAGGACGTAAAACTCCAACAACCAACCAACCGAAGCTATCCCTACCCTTCGCTGCAGAGTCTGTACTTGAAACTCACTTCCTGATGACTAACCTTGGTCGAGTTGTTGCCCTACATTAGATAAGATACTGTCATGGGGGGTGATGAAAATGGGAAATATTGCGCCTAGAGCGGGACTCGAACCCACATCTCTTTGTATTCCGGGCCACTGTGCTAACCATTACACCACCTAGGCTCCCTGATATCACCATACAACCCAAGCCTACCTGTCTATGCGGCTCCTTGCCTGAGAGGTCAGTGCAGACCACTACACTCATCCCCCTGGAATTGTAAGTCTTTTAATGCTTACAATTACATACATTCAGGCAATGCACTTACATATACATACACAGGGTAGGTTCAACAACTATACAGTGCATAGCTTGTACAGGATCATGGTCACGGTAACCAGTGTCGTCGTGGTGATGAAAATGGGAAATATTGCGCCTAGAGCGGGACTCGAACCCACATCTGTTTGCATTCCGGGCCAGTGTGCTAACCATTACCATACTACCCACGCGCACCTGTCTATGCGGCTCCTTGCCTGAGAGGTCAGTGCAGACGACTACAATACTACTTCCTGTGTGTTCACCACTTCCCCCATTTTCTGACACCCCGACTACAAACTGCTGAATCTGGTCACCCACACCCTGTCCTAATTAGTAACCATGGTAACCCCCTCACACACACACCCCTATGCAGGCGGCAGGGCCCGATGTTGCTCCACCAGGGTAACTCCACACACATTCCCACACAGTCCACTTTGTGTGCCACCATTGTGCATGTCCCGTGTGTGGCTTGTACACTGCACAGCTTTTCTGGATTGATGCAGTGCTACCACCCAACCCTAACTGTGCCGGGAACCTAATTAGTTGCAGGGTTGCCAACCCTTTACGGTTTCAATGTAAGGTGTACAATATTTTATGTCCCCATCATCACCTTATGACGAACTTCCGGTTTTCCATTCAGTAATACTATATCAATCTTACGGATTATTGTGTCCAAATGCCTTAACATTTCTTCCGGATTTACATTTTCCAATGTTGGCAACCCTGTAGTTGCATGCTGGGTCCCGTCGTCTGTATATCAGGACACTTGTATCCATTAGAAATGGATAGAAATTGGGTTTTTCAGTTATTCATATGAGTCAGCATCACTTGACCAAAAACACTACATTGCTCATGATATATTATTACTTCAACCATTTCTCTAATTGCTAAACTGCTATAGTTGCATCTGTGCATGCACTGCGTGTAAGGTCACTGAGCACTAACGTTTTCCATCAGCAAGACCAGACAAATAAATGGTGCCGATATAAGGGAGGGAGTGCCTGTGTAAAGCCCCAGTCAGATCTCACCGGATTGAGGAAAAGGACAGAAACCGGACACTGTCTGGTGAAATACGCCAATGTACGGTTTATGTATGGTACCCATCCGGCATATCCGTTCTATCTCCGGTGGTGTCTGGTACAAGTTTTGAACATGCACAAAACTTGTACTGGACACCGCCGGACTGAGGTGTACGGTTGGTGTCCGTTTTAAGTCCGTTTAGTCCGTTTTGTCCGTTTCATGTCCAGTACCCATCCGTTAGGTGTCCGGTTTGTATCCTGAAAAGTCCATTGACAGTGCTGTGGGAATTTGGTCCATCGGTTTTTGGCGCGTCCATGAACAGTCCGGTAGGTGTCCAGTTGGTGTCCGGTTGGTGTCCGGTTGGTGTCCGGTTGGTGTCCGGTTGGTGTCCAGTCCATCCATTAGACATTCGGTTGTCAGCCAATTATCATCCGGTGGCTATTCGTTAATGTATGTTCCTTGTCCGTTTAGCGTTTGCTTCATCTGGTACATTTCGGTACATTTCGGTACATTTTGACACCAGACACCAACGGACTTTGTCCGGTGGTGTCCGGAACTCAGTCCGGTAAGGTCTGACTGGGACTTAAAGGAAGCTGTTGGCACTCGTGTCATCTTGCAGACAGGAGTCGCCTGCCTCTACCACAGATGCAGCTAATTGATCGTTTTAGTGAATATGACCAGACGGAATAGTCGATTCGATGAGTGCGTTGGCTGGCTCCCCATGCAGGAGGCTGTGACTTTGAACTCCGGCCGAGTCAAAGCAATGGCTTACAAAATTGATGCACGTTGCTACCTAGCCTGGTGCTCAGCATTACTAGGATAGGGCGAGGACTGGCTTGCTCCGTATCAGGATAAGGTGACTGAGTAGGATATTGGTTCGATAGCAGGGGCTGTGCCCTTCAATGCATGCCCTGTTTGGTCAATAATGGTTTGCGGTGCCTGTGAATTTAGGCCAAATAAACAAAATGTTGGTGATCGTCATTTTGAAATATAATCAGGGTCCGGGGGGCGAGTTTTTTTGTTTGTTTCTGGGTTGGCTTTTTTCAGTATTTCAATGGTCTCGTCGACCCCCCCCCCCCCTGTATTCTCTCCGCCTCCCTCATTCACACTCCAACACCCTTCCTCTCCCAACCTCCTCCACTCTCGCCCCTGTTCCCCCCCTTCCCAGTTCCCTCCCTATCACCCCTCAAATCCCTCTCCATTCCTTCCCCCCACTGCCCTGTCCATTTCCCCTTCTTCACTCCCCTGTCTATTTCTCACTCCACCCACCCCGCTCTCCGCTCCCCTTTCGATGGTTCACTCCATCCACCCTCTCCATTTAACTTGTTTTCTCTTTTTTTTAAGTTAAAATATTAAAATCAGGGGCGGCGATTTTTCAGGCACCGGCGGGGACGATCACACTTTTTTTTAATGTATTCGGCCTTAATGGGACTAGTATCCTTTCTAGGGCATCCATGAAACTCTCCGATTCTGTGTTGTCCTGCCCTACTGGTGGCAATTGTTAATTGTCTGAGCAGATGTTTCATTGTTCTTTTTAGCTGCGTTTTGTTTCTGAGCCCGTAACAGCAGACATCCATCCATGATCACACATCCACCGTTATTACCATGACGACGGGCACTGTAAGGCAATGCCCATAGGTAACGCTAGTTTGTTGTTGGAGTTTTACATCTTGGCAACATCTAAGGTCATATCAGGACGGATACCGACTTGTGACAGTGCACACTCATGGCGATGTTATAGTCTGCCCCACTGGGAAAGTAGGCCGCCAGCACCATGACTTGAAATCCCACTAGGTCATATTATCCGGACACTGAGCGAACCAGTCCTTGCCATCGTAAAGGTGTGCAGTTTATTTCATCATAAGTGGACTCCTTCTGGGAGCGGGACATAGGTCAGGTGGTAGAGTGTCCACCTGTGAAGCTGTCGGTCATCCGATCGATCCTGCTCAGTGAACACATTTGCAGTTCGGCCTAATTTCCGTTCCAACCAGTGGTCCACAACTGCTTCATCAAAGGCTGTGGTATCTATGGGAAAGTGCATATCAAAGACCCCTTGCTGCTTATCGGAAAGAGTAGCCTATGGGGTCGGCAGCAGGTTTCCTCCAAAGAAATATGTCAGAATGACCATATGTTTGACATCGAATAGCTGATGATAAAAATCACTGTGCTCTAGAGGCAGCGCTAAATAAAACAAACTTTTTATAAGTCGACTTCCAAACAGTATTTATCTTCCCTCATCCCTGTGATGTCATGGTTATATAATGCGCTTGTGTAGCTTTCACGGATATTGACATATATCTGGGTAGATGGTCGAGGCGCTTATCTGATATTGGGTGCATGTTTTGTTTCTCATAAATCACTTGAACAGGCGGCGCCCCCAGTGCCCATAGGCTGCACTACTCCTTCTCGCAGCCCACAATGCCTTCCTGACTCACTCCGTGTGTATTATATCTCAGCTGACTGCACAGTGTTTGCTTTAGCCTGCCAGGGGTGGAAATGTCCCCATTCTGCAAAAAGGCTTTTCACGTTAGCTTAAAGTTGCATAGTTCGATGGGTTTTGAGTTTCTGTCATTTTCTGAGATAAACATATTAGGGTGATCGTTATAATCTACCCTACTTTCACTTGAAGTAATTTTTATGTTAAATAGCTACCTTTTGAGATATTTGAAGTGCAAACAAGCTAAATTAGTTTTGGCAAGCTTGCCAAAACTCTGACACCATAGGTTTCTGCAGTAATCGGTTCTATTGAATTGCCTCAGTATTCCCTTCTATGTGGTGACAGATATTAAAGGCCCAGTCAGACCTTACAGGACTGAGTACCGGACACCACCAGACAAAGAATTGTCTAGTCCGGTGGTGTTCCATGTCGAACTGTTGCAATGGACGCCGGACGAAACGGACACTAAACGGACAAGGAACGTACATTACCGAATAGCCACCGGACGAGAACCGGACGACAACCGAATGTCAAACGGACGTACCGGATTATTCACAGATGCACCGAAAACATATCCTGACCGAATTCCTGCAATAACAAAAAAAAAATTAAATGAAAATTTGATGCTTCATCGGACTATGCAGCTTTAACCTTATAAAGTCACATATTCCATACCCCCAGTCACACTACGTTTGCAATCGCTTCCGACCACTTTGCGCTTTGCTACCACCTTGCGAGAGGTCGCTGAGCCATCGCCGAGCAGTTTCTGAACGGTCGGTGACCATTTTGGACCATTTTGGTCATAAGAAGGTTGCAGCTGCTGCACCAAAGACCTCCTTGTGACCAAAACCATTGCTGGTGCTTGTGACCGGTCGCTGACTGGTAGCCGAGCAATCGGTCACTGGTCAGTGACCACACGCATTTTGGTCAGTGACCGCTCATTAGCATTCCAGTCACTGACCACTCACCGGTCCCCGACAATTGTTTTTTTGCTTATGTCTCATGGTCACCGTATTTTGGTCGCAAGATAGTCGCAAAGTGGTTGCAAGTGAATGCTAGCCGTAGTGTGATTGGAGCCTTTGGTCGCAAGGAGGTCTCTAGGTCGCAAGGTGGTCACCAGCTTTTGGTCGAAAGGTGGCCGCAAAGTGCTCACAAGCCAACGCCTGCCGTAGTGTGACTGGGGCCATACATAATTATCTGATTATCTTAATCATAGATTATACTTAGAATGGGTTATTTTAGCTCAAACACGGTATGTCAGGATTCGTCTGCCCAGCACCATTACACTCTTGAGTATCTATTTTTTTCTATGATTAGTAGTTCTGTGACATCACATAAGGAAAGAAAGATGGACTTACATAAGTTATAAGACATACTCAAAAACCTACAAATTTACTTGAAGTGGTTTCCAAACTAGTATTTAATATGCCCTAGCCATAACTGAGAATGCGGAGCGGGTCGTAGCTCAGGAAAGAAAGTGTCCACCTGTGAAGGTGTGGGTCATCCGATCGATCCTGCTCAATGAACACATTTACAGTTTGGGCTATTTTCCATTCCAACCAGTGCGCCACAACTGGTCCATCAAAGGATGTGGTATGCGATATCCTGTCTGTGTGAAAATGCATATAAAAGACCCCTTGCTGCTTATCGGAAACAGTAGCCTAAGTGGCAGCAGTGGGTTTCCTCTAAAGAAATATGTCAGGATGACCATATGTTTGACGTCCAATAGCCGATGATAAAAAACAATGTGCTCTTGAGGCTTCGATAAATAAAACAAACTTTCTTTTTTCCATCACTGAGAACAGACATTATGGCTGAATAACAGTAATAGCCAGAGCTTGTCCACAGAGGTCCTCATATTATAGCCAGAATATGGTTGGACCGTAAATAACGTATAGAGGTTCTTTAATGCTTTCAAATTATGACTAGTCATATTTGAGCCTGTCTCAATAGGTGATCACTCTTCTTTTTTTTGTCCATTGTAACGATAGACACAAAACAGCACAGAAATGGTTACACTGAAAACACAAGGACATTTGCTTCAAATCAATATGTATTCTATTGGCATTATGAAACACCATGTAAAAAACAAATCAGTTTATCCTGAGCAAATGCATAAACAGATAGTATGTTGATCATTACAATGGACAAAGTGTTGTCCCATATTGCTTAGCACCTTTTGAGACAGTCTTATTTGATCATAATAAGTGTGAATAAGTAAATTTGTTTTGGTAATGTCACAGCCCCCTTAAATACGGCTAATACAACTTGGTGCATATAAATATGAACGTGTGTTTGGTTAGTGGTGTGCATGTTGTGTGTGTTCGCGTGGCTGGCTATCCCACAATGCATAGTGTACGGGCTGAGCTGCCCAGCAGTTCTGTAGCAGGCTGTATGGAGGGCTGGGTGAGCTGGGTGAGCTGGTTGCCCCGGGCCAAATGTTTATATTGACGGATCAACATAGACTGGCTATTATATATATATATACACACAGTAAAACCTCTCTAAATCAACCGACCTTGGGACCGACTATAATGGTGTGATCGATCTGTGGAGGTGGTCGGTTAGGGAGGTTTTACTAAATATATATATATATATGTGTGTGTGTGTTCTATATTATATTATGGGAATATAAATACGGACACTACCACCATCAGTTCTTCGTCTCCTGAAAACTGCCTTATTGTATATATAGCACCAGTGTCTAGTTCCCTATTCAGCCACCATGGCGCCACCAGCGAGTGGTCACTAACACCCATTAACCGGTACAGCTGGCCGGATTTTAAATATATATATAATCTATATATATATATATATATATATATATATATTACGGTAAAATTTACCATGTTTGTACAGAGTCATATTATTTTACTTTCATCCGATATTCACAGATCTGTCAGATAAAATCAGATTTCCAATAATTTTGCATTATTTTGGGACGAATCCGTCGCACTTTGCTTAGATTTCTTGTTCAAAACGTAACTTGAATGTCATAAATTCTTTGGAATGCTAATGAAATTAGTTACTTTATTCAGAATATATATATTGTTAATTGTCTGACAGCTTTTTTTTTTTTTTCATATTTTAAGTACTGAAGGAAAACTAAGATTTTGGTTGCACACAAGTAGGATTGTTATTTCTACCTTGGAACAAGCACTGTATATATACTATAGATACTGTGAAATAGAGAGAGAATTACTGTGATATATATATATATACTGATACTAATACATAATAATATATATACACTGATATGCATTGTTTTTTATATTTTTCAACAGAGCATGATCTGTTTCCCCTTCCATGCTGTCGGCATCCAGAGTCTTTCGTGAGTGCTGGACTCGAACCCTCAACCCTACCCTTAGTCTCTCGTTTAGTTGTGGGTGGGTGAAGAAATGTGGTGGTGTTCCTTACCGGATGGTGGCGGCAGTAGGGATGATACAGTAGAGGGGTGACGGTTTGAATTGTTCCAATCACGTGACGTTTTGGCGGGAATCGATGCGCTGTCTCCAGCGTCTGGATAGGATAGTTCGGGTTAAAGCCGGTAGGTGGCTCCAGTCATGGCCTGCCGGTTTTCAAAGGGTTCTTTCGTGAACCGATAGGTGGCGCCAGATTGGCGGCTAAATCAATGGTGGGTCTTTCGGGTCCCCGTCTGTAAATGACCCATGTTACTATTAACATGCACAATTAAATTAGCAGCTGCGGCGACTTGGCGCCAGGTGGCGTGGTTGACTGTGTTTTGACCTCATTGGGGTTGTTTATTTATACAGTAAATATATATTAATTTGAACAATGGTGTGTCAATGCCATGGCGTTGGTCTTTCAACCATGCATTGTCAGTAACTTATTGTTTTGTTTTCCTTTTCACTTAATATGATGTATCCAAAAGACAATTCAGCAATTAATTAGCTTAATAGAGAAGTGAATGTATATGAGACTATATATGTATATAACCAAGCCTCAGTGAGTAGTGTCTACAATCGCTTATGTCGTTGGAGTGATGAAAATGGGAAATATTGTGCCGAGAGCAGGATTCGAACCCACACCTCTTGCACTCCTTCACCACATAGGCTATCTGATGCCATGTCCACCTATCGATGGTTGGTTGTTGAAGTTTTTCGTCCTGGCAACAGCTAAGGTCATATCAGGAGGGGTTCCGACTTGTGATAGTGCGCACTCGTGTATACTTTATAGTGCTGCCACACTGGGAAATCAGGTCGCCGGCACCATGACCCGATATCCCACTCAGTCACATTATCCTGGCACTGAGCTAACTAGTCCCACGGTACCTGTCTGTGTGACTCCTTGTCTGAGATGTCAGTGCAGATTACTATTGCTACACTTATATAGCGAACAAATATATTCTGCGGTAGAGTCAAAGTGTCGAGTCTTACTGTATATCTCTGGGACAGTGAGAGATGAATTCTTTGAACACCGTTCCTATATTATTTATTTCCAGGAGGTCCAGTGGTATTCAGGGCTTCGGCTGGACCGGAGATTGTCCCTCGGAAGACAATAGGCCAGATGGACGAGGGTGGGTGTGTGGGTGGGTGTGTGGGTGGGTGTAGGGAGGGAAGGTGGGTGGGTGAGTTGGTGGGTGGGTGGGAGGGTGTGTGGGTGTGTGGGTGTGTGGAAGGGTGTGTGGGTGTGTGGGTGAGTGGGTTGGTCGGGTTGGGGGTGGAAGGGTGGGTGGGTGTGTGAGTGAGTGGATGTGTGGCTGGGTGGAAGGGTGGGTGTGGGGAGGGACGGTGGGTGTGTGGGTGAGTGGGTTTGGGTATGGGAGGGGTGTTGGGGAGGGGATTCGTGGCCAGAACACCTGCATAGGCCAGAGCTTTGAAGTCTGGTAATGTAAGGGTAGATGCATTTTGTAGCCCTTTTTTTCTCTTCTCTTTTTAATTTTGTTGTATTTGATTAAAATGTAGTTTATTCAGTGAATAATGCCTTTTGTCAGAGAAAGAGCACTGGTATTCCGGCCGTTCATATCTTGATACACTTTGCAGGTGTATCTACTGAAAGTAATTATGGCGAGGGGGTTATAAAGAACAGAGAAAACCACGGTGTTATCAACATTGGTGCCGGTATAGTAAGTTCAAAACCCACAAAAACACTATGGTAGTGTTTTCAACCTAGGTTCAAAACACTATGGTAGTGTTTTCAACCTAGTTGAAGGTAGGTTCAAAACATTACTGTGGCCACTCTCAAAACACTATCCTTAAGTTCAGAACACTACCTTTAAGTTCAAAACACTACTCTAATTGCAGCGTATGTAGTAGGGTGGGGCTGTATTCAGTGAGGTGGGGAAGAATGCAGTAGGGTGGGGCAGTGTGCAGTAGGGTGAGGAAGTGTGCAGTAGGGTGGGGCAGTATGCAGTAGGGTGAGGAAGTGTGCAGTAGGGTGGGGCAGTGTGCAGTAGGGTGAGGAAGTGTGCAGTAGGGTGGGGCAGTATGCAGTAGGGTGAGGAAGTGTGCAGTAGGGTGGGGCTGTATGCAGTAGGGTGAGGAAGTATGCAGTCGAGTAGGGCAGTAGGCGTTGTTATTGTTGGTTGTTGTTTTACATCCTAGCAACATCTAAGGTCATATCAGGACGGGGAGCGACTTGTGATAGTGCACACTCATGGCGACTTTATAGTCCTACCCCACTGGGAAATGAGGTTGCTGGCACCATGCCCCGATACCCCACTCAGTCACATTATCCTGACACTGAGCTAACCAGTCCTTGCCTTATGATATTAATGTCGAGTGCCAGACTAGGAGGCAACAAGTATCAATGTTAAAGTCGTTTAAGGTAGGGAAGTATGCAGTAGGGTGGGGAAGTATGCAGCTTATATGTGCATATATGTGCATGTGCTATATTAAGCAGTTATTGCATGATGTGGAATGTGAGGTCCGTTGAACATAATGAATTGGATACCTTATATGTGTATAAGTGATTGTACTGTATTAAGTAGTTTTTGGCCGATGTGGAGTTTGAGGCCCGAGGAACATAGTGGATTAGATACCCTGTATGTGTATATGTGCATGTACTATATTAAGTAGTTATTGAACGATGTAGAGTTTGAGGCCCGAGGAATGTAACTGATTAGATACCCTATATGTGTATATGTGAGTGTACTATACTAAGTAGTTATTGAACGATGTAGAGTTTGAAGCCCTAAGAACATGGTGGATTAGATACCATGTATGTGCATACATGCACGTGCTAGACTACGTAGTATTGCCTGATGTGAAGTTTGAGGCCCGAGAAACATAATGGATTATCCTATATGTGCATATGTGCGTGTACTATATTAAGTAGTTATTGAACGATGTAGCGTTTAAGGCCCGAGGAACATAATTTATTAAATACCCTGTATCTGCTTATATGCATGTCCTGTATTAAGTAGTTTTTGCCCGATATGGAATTTGAGGTGCGAGGAAGTCTAGATATGCATATATTGACCGAGACGTAGCCAAGATCGATATGCATCCCAAAGGCCTAGGTACACAAACCCAATATTAAGGTGTTAAAGAGTTCATGCTATATTTTAGATCGCAAATGTTAGCCATTTTGAGTCAAAAGAAACTGAAATTAGAAAATAACCAGACTGGAAAATTGTGATATTGAACTTGCCAGTTTTATATCAATTTTATCAAACTGGGATGGTCATCGTGCAGTGCAATGGATATCACCATAGAGAATGTGTTATCAGCACTATTTAGGCATACAACCAGATAACAAATAAATAACATTGATACTAAATGAATTAGATTAAATATCCACTACCCCTAGAGTAGAAGCAAATGACAACCCTACCTAAATCTGAGCAAAGAAACTGCTTTTGCAAGAATAAACTATAAACAAACGGTAGAGGCACTGGTTCCAGTGTGCAGTGTTTATCTATACTGACATAACGTTAATAAAAAGAAAACCAAGTTGGCAGCCACTAGATGCTCACGATTCGATTTTTAAAGTCTAAAGACGTGGTCACACCTACAATATTAGGCCGACTTTAGATAAGGCAAACTAGATGAGTCGAAATAGCGGCACGTTCAGACTTACCAAGTTGAGTAAGTGTGTCGCGTTCAGACACGCGCATCAAGCCGGCTCAGATCAATGTTTGTTTGTTGTTCTAGCAACATCTATTGATATTGAGTGCCACACTAGAAAGCGAGAAGTATCAATTTTTTAAGCAATTGGTTTGACTCGACCAGGATTCGAACTCACAAACTCATGGGTTTGGACCTCCCGATCTCCCAAAACAGGAGACAGACGCTCAACTCATTGGGCCATCCCGTCTGGTCAGGCCCTATATAGTTTCATACATGTATACATCAGGCATGTGATTGGGTGCAGGAAAGAAAACCTAAAATTATTTTTAGGTTATCATGCGGACACACAGCATCGCACTGAGTCACGAGAAGAATGCACTTTCCGCCGCACGTTGAACCCCGCCGATACCCGTTGATGGCGCGCTACTAACATGCTATTATCACGCTACCAACACGCTGCGGCCCGTCCAACTACCCCCCGAAACGCCGAAAAGTTGTATGTTTCTCGACAAATACACACATACATACACACCTGCATACACACATACATACACACTTACATGCATACACATACACATACATCATATACATACATACATCCACACATACACACATACATACATAGATTGAGAGTGAAGTGCTTAAACCGACTCAACTAAACACTTGTTTCACACATGCACCTTAGGCCGACTCAGGCTAAGTCACCTCATCTACTCCACCTCGCGAAGCGGTTTACTTGAGGCAAACTAGTTGAGTCGAATCCGCCCTAATTCGCCTCAGCTGTGCGTTCACATGCACGTTTTGAGCCGACTTAGAGGAGGCGAACTACTTGAGGCGAATTAAGTTCCATGTGTGAACGGGGCTTATTAAAATAATCAACATGATTTCATTCATTCTTCACTCCAAAGGTAGCAGCCTATGATAGATAAGCATTTGAACAATATATTTAGCACATTAGATTGCAAAATCATGTGGTTATTTCTATAACCCAGCGATATAACACCTTTTTTAATGTGTTGTTTAGCAGCCGTGGCCTGGAGACAGTAGTACGGGAGCAACTATAAATGAGTATATTAAATCTCAAGTTCCTACTTAGTGCCTCAGTAGTCTGGTGCAGATATTGCCAACTACAGGTGTTATCTAGGCTTCTCTCTACACTGCGCAAATATTGTCTTTGTAACACCCCCACTCTATTCTAATGTATGGGGCTGAGACATGGACATTCTCTAAGAAAATGTACAAACGTTTAGCAGCATTTGAGATGTGGACTTATCGAAGGATGATGAAAATATCATGGACAAAGAAGATCACCAATAAAGAAGTTCTCAGAAAAATTAAAAATAAGAAAAGCTTGTTTGCCACTATACAGACAAAGAAACTTATTTATTTTGGCCACATCATTCGTCAGAGTTCAATATACCGTACATTGTTGGAAGGGAAGGTGAATGGCAGCAGAGGAAGAGGGAGACCAAGAACATCATGGTTTACAAATATTTCACAGTGGACAGGCTTGAATTATTCAGTCTATCAGAACAGCACACCATCAGGACAAGTGGAGAACCATTGCATCCAACGCTCGACTAGAGGACGGAACTATTGATTGATTGAACACCCCCATCACACCAAACTAGTTCTCCAAATGTCCGACCACGTTCTAAATAGGGGTGCGGTCAGGGTAGAACGTGGCTGCAAGAAAATTTTGGGCATGCTCAAAGTTCTGGAGCACCATTCCGTTCTAGCCTGTCCATTCTGTTTGTAAGAAGACCGTAAAAAGTTGTTACTATGTCCATTCTGTTCGCACACAGTTTGAGTCCATTCAGCAACATTTTCAAGAACATAGTGAGAATTAGTTTGGTGTGATGGAGTATTACAGGAGCTCGCTGTAGTGCATGCATTGTGGCTTAGTTTTCTTATTTCACTCTGTCTACGTATTGTCAATTCCGTATTCATGTATCTGATTATGTATTTAGATTTGAACTCAACTACATACACTGTTTTCGATAAACAATATATATTGTGTTATTTATAACAATTCTAAAAGTCCATATAATCCTTATTTTGAGGTAATCTATTTGATGTGTGCACCTATATTCTTTTTTTTCTGCGAGGTTTTGCTGTTTATATATTATGTAAATGGTATATTTAGATTTATTTAGATTTAACGTCGAGTGGATATGAAACGTGACGAAGGAGGAGAGAAGGCAGGAGTTGGAATAGAAGCACTTTATTCACATGAAGATCAGTGCAGCAATGTTAATCAATGTAAGCGTAATAATGTCAATAATGGAGGTAATAATCAATAGTCAGCAATATCAATCAAGGATCAATAATGGAAGTAATAATCGATAGTCAGCAATATCAATCAAGGATCAATAGTCAATGGGTAAGTCAATGGATAGATCAAGAGCAAGAAAGTCATGTGGGAGGGAGACGCCCCGAAGAGCCCTCCACCCTCTAGAGTATAAAGTATAAGTATGGGTGGTGGGTGGAGAAAAAAGGGTGTCCGCGCCGGGAGGGTGAGGGGAGGTGAGTGGCTAAGAGCAGCTAGGCTGCCGGTTATAAGGGCCGATGAAAGGGGGGGGTAGGATATTATGTCAGGGTCGCAACGGGCGCGGGAGGGAGAGAGGGGTGGGGTCCTCCTCCGTCGCCACGAATCAAATGCAATGCGAGCATTACGACCAATGTAGTATTTAGATGGTAGAGAACTGGCAGGCTACAGTGACTATTGTGTGTGTATAAATTAATAATTGGTTGAATGGTGGTTGCTTTAAGTTGTGCCGGCAACAATGGCCATAGATATGGCCATATATATATATACTAGCTTTAACTCATGTTGTGCATGGGTTAAAGCTAGTATATATATGGCCATAGATATGACCATATATATATATATATACACTAGCTTTAACTCATGCACAGCATGGGTTAAAGCTAGTGTTATATATGGCCATAGATATGACCACATATATATATATACACTAGCTTTAGTTCATGCTGTGCATGAGTTAAAGCTAGTATATATATGGACATAGATATGACCATATATATATACTAGCTTTAACTCATGCACAGCATGAGTTAAAGCTAGTGTATATATATGGCCATAGATATGCCATATATACATACTAGCTTTAACTCATGCTGTGCATGGGTTAACGGTAGGCTCCACATCAATCCCTGGACCAAAGTTGTGTTGAACTGTCATTATATATATATTCACAGTCTCTGCCTATGTTCAGAGACCATTATATATCTACGTTCTCTGTTATATTATCGACTCGTACACAGTCCCGCCTCAATATAGTACTAGCACACATCTGGTGGAATCCATCTGTACCATTTTGCGGTAAACCATATCAGTGGTGCTATCTAATGGCAGAGTTAACAACACTTGCGGTTACATGATTCAAAATGGATGACACTCTGGTCGAAGTGACCAACATTAGTCAAAACGATCAAAATTAATATGAAATGTGTACGGCTGTAAAAAAAAAAAAAAAACATGCTCTTAAAAACCCATACATGGTGAAGCATCAGTGGAGTATGGTGATCTGCGTTGGTAGCGCTGATTAACAGAGGAATAGTGATAAGAACGACCCTAAAACTGATATATATAGATACATAACTAACTATAAATGAGTGTATTCGTATATGAAGAGTTCAGGCGCAAAACTACGCAAATGCCAATCCAAAAATGGAGATAAACATTGGAATCAAACCTATAAAATGTTTTTAAAAATTATATCCCTAAGTTTTTGTTCATTGCTCCATTACCATATGATCATATGAAAAGTGGAATTAGTGAGAATTAAAATTATTTTCAGAATTTAAACAAATTTAAACCACATTTTTGGATTGGCGTTTACGTGGTTTTGCTCATATGTAAACATGTACACGATCATATATATACAGATACATATATATATATATACATATACATATATATATATACGACACGTCCCTCCAGTCGTGTATACAATATTCAGTTTCGCCCACCAGTTCTCTATCAGTATGTATCTATAACAATAATTGAAAGATGAATGAAATAAGAAAAACCGACCATCAAAGTGTTATATTGGCTTCTTGGCCAAATATCGATGTAGAAAAAACATGACATTAACCAGCGACATGATGATTGGCGCTCGGCATTATTAGGATAGGGCAAGGACTGGTTGGCTCAGTGTCAGGATAATGTGACTGAGTGAGTATTCTTATATCAGGTAATGGTGTTGGCAGCCTGGTCTCCCAGTGGGGCAGCACTATAAAGTCACCGTGAGTGTGCACTGTCACAAGTCTGTGCCCATCCTAATATCACCCGAAGCCTGATATGTCCTTATATGTTGCCAGGACGTAAAACCTCAAACAACCAACCAACAATCTTGTGGAATCCATGAGCTGGTACTAGTAGTAGTAGCAGACGGCGGTCCATTGTGTTCCGCGCAGGCGTCCGGATGAAGTTTACCGCCGAACCAGCCCCCCCCCCCACCCCACCCTCACACACCTCCCACCCCCACCTCCACCCCTTCCCACACCCACCCCTCACCCACCCCCTCCCACACCCACCCCACCCTCACACCCTCACACCCCTCACACCCTCACACCCCTCACACCCTCACACCCCTCACACCCTCGCACCCCTCCCACCCTACGCACTGCGGTCATTATAAAGAAATATGACGTCTGTGAGAAGGGCTGTTTCTTTGAGATTGCTATTGATCCGTCTACAAAGCACTGCCGGCCTCTCTCTTTTCTCTCTTTCTCTCTCTCTCCTGACATGACCTTAGATGTTGCCAGGACGTAAGTCTCCAAAAAACAACCAACGCTCTCTCTCTTTCTCTCTCTCTGTTTCTCTCTCTCTTTTTCTCTCTCACTTCTCTCTCTCTTGTCTGTCTCACTTGTCTGTCTCGTTCTCTCTCTTTCTCTCTCTTTCTCTCTTGTCTCTATTTCTTTCTCTCTCTCTTTTCTCTCTCTTCTCTCTCTCTTCCTCTCTCTTTCTCTCTCAGTTTTTACTCTCTCTCTCTCTTTCTCTCAGTTTTTTCTATCTTTCTCTCTTTTCTCTCTCTTTTTCTCTTTCACTCTCTCTTTTTCTCTTTCACTCTCTCTTTTCTCTCTCTCTTCTCTCTCTCTTTCTCTCTGTTTTATCTATCTTTCTCTGCTTTCTCTCTCTGTTTTTTTCTCTTTTTCTCTTTTCTCTCTCTTTCTTTCTCTTTCTATCTCTTTTCTCTCTCTCGTTCTCTCGCTCTTCTCTCTCTCACTCTCTTTTCTCTCTCTCTCTCTTCTCTCTTTATTCTATCTTTCTCTGCATTCTCTCTCTGTTTTCTCTCTTTTTCTCTCTTTTCTCTCTCTTTCATTCTCTTTCTATCTCTTTCCTCTCTTTCGTTCTCTCTTCTCTCTCACTCTCTTTTCTCTCTCTTCTCTCTCCATCTCCCTATCTCTCTGTCTCTATCTTTCTCCACAATGTCACCTCCCTTCGCCAAGTCACCTCAATGATGCTAATTCACGCTCTGTGACCCCTCTCTGTTGCCAGGTCGCCCCGCGAATAAATTAGCTCAGCCCGAGGCGCTTCACCGGCCACTGAGGCTCCCCCTTTCATACATCCGGCACCGGAAGGACATCCCAGCCACAACTGCGCACGCGCACGCGCAGCCGGAAGGAGCGTTGGTCGCCGCGCCGCGCCCGGAGTGTGTAGTTCCCCCGTCCGCGCGGAGTTGGACGGGGTCGACTGAGGTGCAATCAGAGTCCCCATTGGCACCCGCTGGTACAGTATCGATACGCCGAACACGCAGGCGCGAGCTCTCCTGCGAGCGAGCTCTCGCTTTCTCGGCCAGATGAGGACCCTAGCGTCCGGTTAACACCGACTTCCGGTACTCCATTGAGCCGCCACGGACGGGCTTTAAGGAGTGTTGCGTGTGTGGGTGTGTGGGTGGGTGAGTGAGTGTTTGGGTGTGTGGGTGTGGGAGTGGGGTGTGCAGGCGAGTGCGAGTGGGTGGGGGAAGATCTGTGGGTGAAGGTCTGTGGGTAAAGGTGTGGGTGAAGGTGTGTTTGTGAAGGTCTGTGGGGAAAGGTCTGTGGGTGAAGGTGTGTGGGTGGTGTAGGGGGAAATGGTGGGCGGTTGGTAGTTTACGGGAAGAAGGTTCTGGGTGGGAGTATTTGGTACTGGAGTGTGTGTGGAGGTGTGTGGACGTGTGTGAAGGTCTGGGTGTAGGTGTGTGGAGGTGTGTGTGGAGGTGTGTCAAGGAGTAGGTATAGGTATATGTGGAGGTGTGTGCGTAGAGTAGGTATAGGTGTGTGTGGAAGTGTGGGTAAGGTAGGTGCATGTGTATGTGGAAGTGTGGGTGTACGTGTGTGTGGAGGTGTGTGGTTAGGATAGGTGTAGGTCTCTGTGGAGGTGTGGATGTATGTGTGTGTGGACGTGGTTGTAGGTGTGGGTAGGGTAGCTATAGGTGTGTGTGTGGAGGTGAGTGTTGGGATGCCCCGAACTGCCACCATTGCCAGCCACTGGCACCACCACGTCCTGTCGACCACAGTCGATCGTCGCTGCATCGACCGGGCGTAATTGCATCCTGTGAGTGACGTGCCTCCTTAAATACACCCTCCCACCTCCACCCCCCACCCCCCACCTCCACCCCTACCCCCCACCCAGGCGCTCTCATCGCTTAGAGTGCTACCGACAGTTTGCAACAAATACACGGCGCCGACAGAGACAGATGGAATGTTGGGGGCGGCCCGACACCGGAAGTGAGCCCCTGGCGGCGACGGTGGGAATTATAAGTAAAGCCTGACGCAGATAGCGCTGGTGCCAGTCTGAATAATAAGCTCACGTGCCAGAACCGTATAATGCCCGGCGCACTGAGTGGCCCACTGCCGTAGGTTAACACTGAAGTGGTGCGGAGGGGAGGAGGTGGAGGAAGGGGGGTACGGGAGAGGGGCATGCACTGATGTACTGATGTACTAGCAGGATTGCAAAGGCAATGTGGGGCACACTCATACAGCTAGCGAGATGAGGCCTGGGAGTCAGCGTCTGAGACTGGACTTCTTCTATACAGAAATGCAGCAATTTAAGGTGGAGTAGTGTCGCCATGGACCAGTGTGGAATTCGCCAAATAGATCTCATATAGAATAAGTCAACTCGGAATGTGGCCCTGTGTACAATTTTTGGAGCAAGTGGTACAGGCGTGAGGCAGAGACAAGCAAGAAGGACGCGGCAGCTGGCGCCACGAGGCAAAACAGAAGGCCTGACGGGTAGATGACTGGGGGGGGAGGGGGGTCAGATAGTGGTGTATTGTCAGGTTGATATGAACTGAGGACACAGTTAATAGATAATCGGTTTCCGGATAATTATACTCGTATAATTGCTTATTCAGCACATATATACATATTTGTGTGTTTGTGTGTAATTAACTGTGAAGACTGATTAAATGACCAAGTGGCAGTCACTTACAAAACATCCTGGTGCCATCACCTCAGCAGCTTCGATGCTCAGCTCCATTTAAACCAGCTTGTCCGCTAACTGCTGTTCCAACAGAGCGAGCTCCGGCGACTCGGAGGCAGCGCGCATCTGGGGCAACATCAACAACAGCTCCGTGTGGGGCCGCCGCGTCGACAAACACAGATGTGCGTGAAATATTTGCGGCTAGTTGATTACTGTGTTTGTGCAGGCGCATCAGTGTAATGGCGGGCAAATGGGCGCCTCCGCTGTCGCTGTGAGTATGACTAGCGGGCTGCAACGCCCACGTTCCCCCCGCTACGCAACGCCCCCTGGGGGGGCTTTAAACAGCATGTCCCTGACACCCCCAGGCTCTCAGTGAGTGCCTAGAAGGTGGAGGGAGGGAGAGACAAGGAGGGAGGCAGGGGCTTGCCCTCAGAGGTTTGCCCAAGTAGTAACTAGCATAGCATGTAACTAACCTGGTTTCCTGCGGACGCTGGTTCACCAGGATTGCGGTTGTTAGTTCCCGACACCGACGATGGGGGCGCTGTACGAAGACGTGGAGCGCTTCTTCGGCGATATATTCGCCTCGTACGGCCGCATGGTGGCGCGCTTCCCGGTGGCGTTCATCTCGGCGTCTGTGCTCATGTGCGCGCTGGCCGGGCTGGGCATGCTGGCCCTACGTCCCGAGTACCACGTGGACCGGCTGTACGCGCCTATGGAGAGCCAGGCGCTGACGGACCAGGCCCGTCTGCTGGAGCTGTTCCCGGACCGAAGCGGTGACGACTTCTACCCGCGCCAGTCGGTGACGGGAGCGTCGTCCGGCAGCGTCGTCATAACGGCGGCCATGCCCGGCGACAACCTACTCGTGAACCCGACGTTTGCCGAGGTGCTCCGGCTGTACGAGACCGTTCTGAATGTATCCGTCGAGCTACGTGGCCGTACCTACACCTACGAGGACCTGTGCGCGCGGCGCGACGGCGCATGCGTCGTCGAGGGCGCCGACGTGGTGCACAGCAATGTGCGCAGCAACTGTTACGTCAAGCACCACGTGACCATCGAGACTTATGTCTACGAGCTGGAGCCGCAGACGGACGACGCGAACGGCTCCGATTCGGCCAGCGCGCAGCACTGTGAGCATGCGCACTCGCTGAGGCTGGTGTTCTTCCTGCGGCAGAACGAGAGTGAGGAGGCTGGCGGGGAAGGTGGTGCGCCCGGCGGGGTCAGCGAGGCGGCGCTGCTGTGGGAACATCATTTCCTGCGCGTTGTGATGGAGGCTGGTAGACATGCGCACCTGACGTCCTTCTCCTACACCGTGTCCGACGTGTTCGATGTGGAGCTCTACGAGCATGCTGGACAAGATCTGCGCCTACTTCCGGCCGGCGTCGGTGTCATGGCCGCCTTCGCCGTGGCCGTCGGAAGTGGTGGTAACTGGGTGTCGACCCACACGGGGATCGCCCAGGTTGGCCTGGTGGCGGCACTGCTCGCCGTCGGAGCCTCGTTTGGAGTGCTCGGCCTCATGAGGATCCCCTTTGTTGACATCTGCTCCGTTACGCCTTTCCTTGTTCTCGGTAAGTTCATTTAATTCATTCATCTTCGCATTGATATTTGCTTTTTGCTTTTTTTTCTCCTTCCCCCCTCTCTCCCTTTCCCTCTCTCTCTCTCCCGCTCTCTCTCTCTGTCCCTCTCACCGGTCGTGGTGGCCTAATCAGTAGAGTGCCAGCCTCGCGTGCGGAAGGTTGGGAGTTTGGTTCCTGGTCGAATCAAAAAACCAATGACTTTAAAATGTAAACTCGCAATTCCTAGCCTGGTGCTAGGATAGGGCAAAGACTGGTTAGCTCAGTGTCAGGATAATGTGACTGAGTGGGATATCGGGTCATGGTTCTGGGGCTGCATAAGTGAGAGCGGTAAGAGCGCTGGCTGACTTCCTGTGTGGGAGGTCGTGGTTTTTAGTTTTTTTTAAACCCAGCCAAGTCAAACAAAGGACTAACAAAATTGTTGCATGTCACAATCTCGCCAGGCGCTTAGTATTAATTAAAAAAATAGGTCAAGGACTGGTTTGTTCAATATTAGGATATCGTGACTCTAAGTGGGATATCGGGTCATGGTGCCAGTGGTCCATTCCCCTAGTGAAGCAGCACTATAAAGTACCCATGAGTGTGCACTGTCACAAGTTTGTCCATGTCCTGATATGACCTGATATGTTGCACCCGATGTAAAAGCCCCAACAAACTAAGTCAAATCCATTGTTCCCTTCATTACAGTAATTGGCATGTTTAGCATTCTCTGCTAGCCTATCCCAGGGTATGCAGGTATTGCAGGTATTGCAATACCTCAGGGAGTTTGACGCCCCTGCCCTGCAGAGTTGTAAACCACGGCCTAGTGGTACAGGTTCTTGACAGAACCAAAGGGTAAGGGAGCAAACCCTAAACAGAAAACCATGTCACTGTGGCAGCATTAAGGGCGGTTGATGTATGGAACTCCCAACATCTTCCGACAAGCCACTGCAGGGCAAATAGTTTTGCACCTGTCTGGACATGTTCTTGCCGGTGTGAAACCTCTATTTGCTCCCCAAGAGAGTGCCGCTGGTAACTTGCAAAAGCCAGCAGCACTTCAACACTTTTGCAGGCAGCTTTCATGAAAAGAGCGGCAGTCAAGTAATGAAAGTAGTCTTTGTCGCATCGCAACCAACAGCATGATGATGATGCTAGCCTATCCGGATCCCAACCCCTGTGTTTGTCCGTTGCGTTCATTGAGCAGACGATATTTTGACAGGCTTTATAGCAAAGTGACCAAAGTACACATACTTAAATTTGATTAATCCGATTAAACCATAATATTTTCAAAAGCCAAGCCACTCACCTGGATGTAATAGTACTGCAGATGAAATGCCACGGACACAGGTTGGTGTCTGGTGATTGATAACATCACAATTCCCAGATAGACTGATGGTTAGGACGCTGCACCCAGAATGGCAGAAGTGTGGGTTCGAGTCCTGTTCTAGGCACGATGATTTCGCTATTTTCACACTCCCGTTCCGTGACACTGCATGTCCAACTTAGATGCCGATGCACTCATGAATCATCCATTTGGGGTTTGATCTCTTCGCAACATCAAAAGTCAAGGGCTTTTATAGAAAACCTCCATTTCCACGCACCGGACGTGGTGGCCAGGGGTTCGACTCCCAGCCGAGTCAAACCAATGACTTACAAAATTGATACTTATTGCTACCTATCCTGGCACTCGGCATTACTAGGACAGTGCAAGGACTTGTTTGCTTAGTATCAAGATAATGTGACTGAGTGGGATATCGGGTCATGGTGCCAGTGGCCTGTTCTCCCAGTGGGGAAGCATTATAAAAGGTTGCCATGAGTGCGCAATGCCACAAGTTGGTAACCATCCTGATTGGCCTTAAATGTTGCTAGGAGATTAAACAAACTCAATAAACAAACAAACCAGATCCACACTGTGTGGATATTGCCTGGTCTACATAGCAACTGAAGAGGAGCGCCATAGCCCCCCCCCCCCCTCCCCGATCCCCAGGTCTAAATTAGGTCATAGATAACTCCCAGAAAATAGTTAATTTCTAAATAATCAAAGAATAAATAGCCATATTCAATGATGACGCTTGTGAACGTGTAACATTGTTTTGGTTACGTTAGCACATGTTTACGCCTTAAGCTAAGATTCCATATACATGGTATGCGGGAGGCGGCATGCGAATGCGAATGTGAACATGGCATGCGGCATAGATATATCGATGCGATTTTCAGTTTTTCTTTCTACAAATTTGTGAAGGAAAGTCAAACTTCCTGTTTGTTCTATGGCAAACGCAGCACCATTCGCATTCGCATTCGCATTTGCATTCGCACCGATCGGTCCATGTAGCGATCCACTTGCCGCATTCGTATTCGCATTCGCATTCGTATTCATATTCACATTCAGACATATGGAAGCGCCACTGTCTATTTACTGCTTTGCCATTTTGTTATCGCATTTGCATTTGCATAACGCATACCGTGCATATGGAACCTTAGCTTTAGTTGTATGCTTGCCTTGGTCGATGACCAGATGGGATGGCCAAACGAGTTAGAGCGTATATCTCCCGCATTGGTAGACTGTGGGATCGTGGGTTCAAACCCTGGTCGAGTCAAACCAATGACTTAACAATGTATACTTGTTGCTTCTTAGCCAGGCACTTGGCATTATTAGAATAGGGCAAGGACTGGTTGGCTCAGTGTCAGGATAATGTGACTGAGTGGGATATCAGGTCATGGTGCTGGTGGCCTGGTCTCCCAGTGGGGCAGCACTATAAACTCGCCATGAGTGCACACTGTCACAAGTCGGTACCAGTCCTGATATGACCTTAGATGTTGCTAGGACAAAAAACAACAAACAAACAAACAAAAGCCTTGGTCGCTAGGTTGCTGTGTGGCTGTGTGGCTCCTTAGTGTGGGATAACGACATTATGCCACTCCAGTCGCCGCTGTGGTCTGTGGTCGTGCTAAGAACCGTCGGAACCAGCGAAGTATTGGCGAGCAAATAGAAATGTCAGTCTCTGTCTGCGTTGCTCACATGTCTTTGTGTCTGGTCGATATAGGAAAGAAAGCGTCACACAAATAACACAAATACAACTAGAGTGCCAGAAGCCTCTTCTGGTGGGCACGGATTAACAGAACACAAACTGGTCGGATTTACTAAATGTTATGTGATGTCATGCAGAGATCACCAGTGGGATAGCTTGCGTTAAAATTTGTATTTATATGAAGAAGTTAGTTTTTTTTCAGCACTGAGGTATTGTTTATAATTCTGGCTGCAGAACACAGTTGTGAATTTGCAAAGTGATAGATTGTGGGGTTTTATTGTTTTATTTTGTTTGTGTTAGATATATTTATTTTGCTGAATAGGTTATTTTGTCAGCATCAATTGCTAGGGTAATATAACAATAGCAGTTAAATAATTATAAACATTTCAAGTGTAGTTTTGTTGAGTTGTGTGGTGTTCTCTATAGTGGAGTGGTTAGAGTGTCAAAATTTTTTCTAGGTCAGACTCCCAATCTGAAGGTCCAGGGTTCGATTACCTATGCCATCACCTCTGCCAATTTGGATTTCCACCGCTGTGTATAACTTACAGCGTCATCAAAGGCCAGTTGCTCTCATGCCATGTCTATGTGGTGTGGGAGGTTAAAAATCCCTTGAGTCAGTAAAATTGTAGGCTTAGGCTTTCTATCAACCAACTCTCTAATGGTGAAAACAAGACTATGCAGACTTATCCATGATAGGCTGTATAAATCTTCAAGAAAGAAAATATAGCATGATGTATCAGTACTATTGCTGACTTTGCCTACAAGTACCACTGTACTATGATATCACTGGCTACCTTATCACTGGTATTTTGAAGACATTTACTGCATGTGTAGAAATTAGTGACAACATTCATTTAGGGCTATAGTTGGGGGGCCATAATACGCTTTAATGTGGGTCATTGCATGGGCAGACATGGTATGAAAGCCACTGGCCTTGGAACATGCTGTTGTTATATTCTTATAGATAGGTAATGATGTTGCTGTGTTCAGATGTGCGTCTGTATGGATGGTGGAGAAGGAGCAGAAAGAGGAAGGAGGCGAGAAAACGAAGAGAAGGGGAGAAAGGGTGGAGCAGGAGAAAGAGTGGGCAGGAGTGGGCAGAGAGGAGAGGGTGATAAGGACTGACTCTGCTATTCGATTAGAGGCTCGATCTGAGTAAGCAGTTGCTGCAGCATTTAGGATCGCTCCAAACTTCATTTAAATTGACGATAGGTTACTTTTCTTTGCTGGTATTTAATTCAATAGGATGTTTCCTAAGTAGATAGATGCCATTTTGTTATAGCTTATTTAATTTAGATCACAGTATTTTTAGGTTGGTTGGTTGGTTGTTGGAGTTTTAAGTCTTGGCAACATCCAAGGTCATATCATGATGGGTACCGACTTGTGACAGTGCACACTCATGGTGACTTTATAGTGCAACCCCACTGGAAGACCAAGCCGCCAGTACCATGACCTGATATCACACTCAGTCACATTATCCTGACACTGAGCCAACCAGTCCTTGCCCTATCCTAATAATTCTGAGCGCCTGGCTAGGAAGCGACAAGTATCAATTTTTAGGAGAGTCCCCACTTTAGTGCGCAGTCAAAAATGCCCGAGACAAGACTAACTAACTTAACTGCCTTGAAATATTTTCTACAAGAGTTTCGAATATTGTCTATGCAATGTCCTTTTGTGCATAACAAAATTGTGTTCATTCTTTGTTTTTGTATGCATTTCATTTGTAAGAAGAATCTGCCCTTTGAAAATTACTTATTGCCTTTTAAAAATTGCTGATTGCCCTTTAAAAATTACTCATTGCCCTTTAATAATTGCTCCACGATTGAGATGTATCCTGCTTAATCAACGAATGTATCAAAAATAATTTTAAAACTTTGTCACTCCCCAAACATATGTATATTTGGAATATACATTTTCCATATATATAAGTAAATGTATATATAAGTAATCATGCCATTATAATACTGGATAGATCAACTGTGACATGCTGAAATAGCCGTGATCCATAGGAAGATAGTGTACAGTGTAAATAAATATAAGCATGTCATGTATAATACCAGATATATATATAAAGTCTTTGCTACAGTACAATAAAGAGAAAAGAAAAGGAAGTCAGTTCAGATGATATATTCAATTGCTTAGGGGATATGATGCCCTAGCCCAATAAAAGAAATTCCAATGCATGAGTGACAGTATTTGTGGCACTGATAGCAGTGGGCGTGGTGGCGCCACCTGTCCCACCATGAAGAGGGGGGTCACCCTTAAAGTACTACACAACATATAGGTGGCCAATATAGGGAATCTTTCCTTACGCACCTTTATGCATGCATAACCTTTATATATCACATATATAATAAGTAACATTGTTGCCATGCTTGTGTCACGCCTCGTTTCCGGGAGGTGTTTATTCTAATGTTAGAGTTCTGGTGAGTTTATTTAGTTGGTCAGACCCATTGAAACAGCCGTGATATGTTGGGAGGTAGAACTGGTAGAATACAGTGTACATATAAACATGTTATGTATAATACCGGATAGACCCACTGTGGCCTGTTGAAACATCCGTGATCTATATGGAGGTAGTGTACAGTGTACATATAAACATGTTATGTATAATACTGGATAGACCTGATGTGGCCTGTTGAAACAGCCGTGATCTATATGGAAGTAGTGTACAGGTTACATATAAACATGCTATGTATAATACTGGATAGGCCCGATGTGGCCTGTTGAAACAGCCGTGATCTATATGGAGGTAGTGTACAGTGTACATATAAACATGCCATGTGTAATACTGGACAGACCCGCTGTGGCCTGATCAAACAGCTGTGATCTATATGGAGGTAGTGTACAGTGTACATATAAACATGTTATGTATAATACTGGATAAACCCGTTGTGGCCTGTTGAAACAGCCGTGATCTAGATGGAGGTAGTGTACAGTGTACATATAAACATGTTATCTATAATACTGGATATACCCGCTGTGGCCTGATCAAACAGCCGTGATCTATATGGAGGTAGTGTACAGTGTAAATATAAACATTCCATGTATAATACTGGATAGACCGACTATGGCACGCTGAAACAGCTATTATCTATATGAAGGTAGTACACAGTGTACATATAAACATGCCATGTATAGTACCGGATAAAGGCGCTGTGGCGTGCTAAGCTGTGATCTATAGGGAGGTAATACATGGTGTAAATATAAACATGCCATGCATAGTTCCAGATAAAGCCGCTGTGGCATGCTGAGGTATTTATCAAGTGTGCAGACGCCCCATACATATCGCTGCCTGGTTATTAGTGGTCACCTACTGTCCCCACCAAGCCCTCTAGGAGATCCTGTATTCATCACCAACACATCTACCACCAACCAGCCTTGATGATGAAATGGTGTGATCAGAGCCTCCAGCATGGCATGGGAGTGTTGCTGTATAGACAGAAGGGACTGATATTGACAAAGGGGGCATGCAATACACCCCGTGCCAGTTAAGCTAGTGACATCTATCGGCAGAATCTGGAACCACTCTATTCGGGTACTTTTCCCGTGGGCCTGTCATTTCACATGCTATATCTCCATAAAGAATGCATGGACAAATAATAAAATGCCTGATTAAAACATTGTTTTTCTTATATTTTACATAATCACAGCACAAATCTTGAAGGGAAATTTGAATTTTGAAATACCAACATTTTAGTAACTGTTTTCCCAGGAAAGAAATATGTGCCAGTATACCCCGCCACTTAAGCTAGTGACATCTGTCGACTAGTAACATATATTGGTAGAATCTGGAACCAATCTATTCAGGTACTTTCCCCTTAACTGCCAGGGTCTATTGTAGTTGGATAGACAGAAAACTCAGACAGAAGGGACAGGAGATTTTAGTTATATAGATAGAAGGCTGACACAGGGGGTATGTGCTTATAGATGGCTGACAGATCTGGTTGAGAGATTGACATTGTATCTAGTTAAAGGTTAATAGTGGGACTAGGAGTTGTATAAACAGAAGGTTGACAGAAGTGGATAATCTTGCTATTGTATGCACTGTGGTTATGCTTGCAGTTGTGAACGCAGGATTGGTGTAGGTGCAGCTGTATAGACAGTCCGGGTGTACTGGCAGCTGTGTAGATGGGGTGGGTGAACTTGCAGCTCTATAGACGGTGTGGGTGTACTTGCAGCTGTGATGACAGTGTGGGTGAACTTGCAGCTCTATAGACGGTGTGGGTATACTTGCAGGTATATAGACAGTACTTAGTTGTATAGACAGTATGGGTGAACATGCAGCTGCATAGACAGTGTTGATGTACATACAGTTGCTTAAACAGTGTGGGTGCACATACAGCTAGCTGTATAGGCAGTGTGGGTGTACCTACAGTTGAATAAATAGTGTGGGTGTACTTTTAGTTGTATAGACAGTGTGAGTGTACATACAGTTGTATACACAGTGTGAGTGTACATGCCGTTGTATAGACAGTGTGGGTGTAAATGCAGTTGTATAGACAGTGTGGGTCTACATACACCTGCATATATAGTGTGGGTGTACATAAAATTGAATAGACAGTGTGGGTGTACTTACAGTTGTAAAGACAGTGTTGGTGTATATACAGTTGTATAGACAGTGTGTGTACATACAGCTGTATAGACAGTGTGGGTGTACATACAGTTGCATAGACAGTGTGGGTGTACTTTTTTGGGGGGGTAAATATTTCTATTCATCTGAATACATATTTTGTCAGCGCCGGGACACTGGTCTTCCAGCCGTTGGAGTGGTCGCATTTCATCTGTACATAGTGGAAGTGGAATGTGTTGCATTGTGTGCAGCACAACCCATTCTGAACATAAAAGAAAGTGGGGGAGCAGCCTATGCTGCATAGTGTACAGCATAGGTACTCAACATAGTGCAAGGTATATGCATCAAGATGTACAGTAGTGGTTAAATCATATGCTGTGTTTGTATATCAGTTAGATTTGGTTTTAATAAAGGTTAGTCTTTAAATAGTGCCATGTTGTGCATGTATAGTGGTTTATATTGTGTGCATTGCTGGTTGAAGATGTAGTTATTCAGTGATGGTAATGGGGCTAAAGTAGGGGTAGTGGGTTTCGAGTCATTGAGTTATAATAGTTGTTTGTCAAATGTGGATGGGGGGGGAGGGGTCCATGGGCAGGGGGGGCGGACACATAACTTAAAGTTGTAGACAGTGTTGGTGATCTTACAGTTGTATGGACAGTGTGGATGTATATACAGTTTCATAGACAGTGCGGTGTACTTACAGTTGTATAGACAGTGTAGGTGTACAGACAGATGTATACGCAGTGTGGGTGTACATACAGTTGTATAGACAGTGTGGGTGTACATTCAGCTGTATAGACAGTGTGGGTGTACATACAGTTGTATAAACAATGTTGGTACATACAGTCGTATAGACAGTGTGGGTGTACATACAGTTGTATGAACAGTGTTGGTACATACAGTTGTATAGACAGTGAGTCTACATACAGTTGAATAGACAGTGTTGGTGTACACACAGCTGTATAGACAGCATGGATGTACACACAGTTGTATAAACAGTGTTGGCACATACAGCTGTATAGACAGTGAGTCTACATACACTTGAATAGACAGTGTTCGTACATACAGCTGAATGGACAGTGTGAGTACGCTTGCTGTACAGGCAGACTGTTGATTTAGTGTTAATACGCTCCATGTACATGGCTGTAGCAGCAGCACCCATACATCACCGCTCTGTTCGGACTAGTAGTGCCGGTGTAGTAAGTTCAAAACACTACCTCACAAAAACACTATGGTAGTGTTGTTTTCAACCTAGGTTCAAAACAGTATGGTAGCATTTTCAACCTAGTTGAAGGTAGGTTCCAAACACAAAGTTCTGTGGCCACAGTGAAAACACTATCCTTAAGTTCATAACACTACCTTTAAGTTCAAAATACTACTCTATAAATGTTTTTGTAAAATTGCTGTATAGTCATTTTCATGTGTAGTAGGGAGAGGCAGTCTGCAGTAGGGTGGGGCAGTATGCAGTAAGGTTGGGCAGTAGGAAGTAGTGTGGGCAGAATGCAGTAGTATGGGAAAGTGTACAGTAGGGTGAGTCAGTATGCCATAGGGTGCAGCAATATGCAGTAAGGTGGGGCAGTTTGCAGTAGGGTGGGGCTGTATGCAGTGAGGTGGGGAAGAATGCAGTAGGGTGGGGCAGTGTGCAGTAGTGTGGGGAAGTATGCAGTAGGGTGGGGCAGTATGTAATAAGGTGGGGAAGTAGGGGTTGTTGTTGTTGTTGGTTGCTGTTTTACGTCCTAGTAACATGTAAGGTCATATCAGGACGGGTACCGACTTGTGACTGCACACTCATTGTGACTTTATAGTGCTGCCCCACTGTGAAACCAGGCCGCCAGGACCATGACAAGATATCCCACTCAGTCACATTATCCTGAGACTGAGCCAACCAGTCCATGCCCTATCCTATTAATGCTGAGTGCCAGGCTAGGAAACGATAAGTATAAGTTTTAAAGTCATTGCATGGTTTGACTCGACTGGGAACCAAACTCCCGACCTTCCGCATGGGAGGCCCACGCTCTACCGATTAGGCCACTGCACCTGGTGGGGCAGTAGGCAGTAGGCAGTAAGGTGGAGAAGAATGCAGTAAGGTGGGGCAGTGTGCAGTAGGGTGGGGCAGTGTGCAGCGTATCGTCTACTACTAATATGTGCTTCAAATGCTGCAGCACCATTAGCGTATACCATACTAACATATGGTGCACATGCTGCAGCGCTCTCAACGTATACTAAAACGTTGTGCACACGACGCAGTGCTATCAGCGCATACTACTAATACATGCTTCAAATGCCGCAGCACCATCAGCGTATACTAATATGTGGTGCACACGCCGCAGTGCTGTCAGGGTATACCACTAATACGTGCTTCAAACGCCGCAGCACATTCAGTGTATACTAATACGCGGTGCACACGCCACAGTGCTATCAGTGTATGCTACTAACACATGCTTCAAACACCGCAGCACAATCAGTGTATACTAATACGTGATGCACACGCCACAGTGTTATCGGGGTATACTAATACGTGCTTCAACCGCCGCAGCAGGGTCAGCTTGTCATGATAGTGTTTTGAATTTGGGTAGTGTTTTGAATGTATGTAGGGCTACGTGCCAAGAATTCACTCCGGTGTGAAATGCGGGGCACCGTCTTCAGTCCACGATAAACAGGTTCCGCCCATCACAAGGGTTCCACAACAGCTCCCCTCCACTCTGCTCAAGCATGCGCACTCTAACTCATGTGTGTGTGGAGGGGGGGGGGGGGCGTGGAGGGGGGTGCTAGGGGTTGAGGGGGGATTGTGGGAGGGTAAAGTTGCCTTGGTAGGTATTTCGTGGTTGTTGTAGTTATGTGTGTGATTTACAAGCCAGTAAGTTTCAGTATAATAATAATAATAATAATAACAACAATAATAACAATAATAATAATAAACAAATTTTAAAGCAAATCTGCCACTATCTTATTAATATGTTGGCTAACCGGCCACTATATTATTAACTAAAATTTATAGAAATTATTGATGAAAGAAATCAATTCATATAGATTATGACCACGACTGAAAAGCTGCGAAAACAAGCAATTATCCGTGATAAGCAGGATAAACAAACAATCACTAATATATATATATATATATATATATTGTGGTGTATATATATAGTGGCTGGTTTGTCATTGACTTATATATGCAGTGGTGTTGTGTTGCTGAGTAAAAATATTCCTTCACTGAGACGGGATCTTCCTTGTTGTACACATATACAAGTTAAGTACAAAAGTTAAATGCTAACATTTGCATAATGTGAACATGCCCATTTTAAGTTAAATACTAATGTTAGCATACTGTCAACATGTGCTTTTGAAATTAAGTACTAACATAAACACACTGTCAATATGTGTTTTATTATTAAATACTAATGTTGATAGTGTACTGACAACATGACTTTTTAAAGTTAAAAACTAATGTTAACATGCTGTCAAGGTGTGTTCTTAAAGTTAAATACTAATATTAGTGTGCTGTCAACATGTGCTTGTAAAGTTACGTGTGAACATTAGCACACTAACAACATGCACTTTTTAAGCTAAATACTAATACGAGTACACTGTCAACATGTGTTTTAAAAGTTAAATGCTAACATTAGCACACTGTCAACATGTGCTTTCTAAGTTAAATAATAACACTAGCGCACTGTCAACCTTGAATTTGTGCACATTAGGTACTGTAGTAGCTGATGGCTCAGTAGATAAAGGATTCACCCGGTACTCGCAGTACATGGATGAATACCGGCCCTATATAAAAACGGTTGAAAAAGCGGGTTAATGAAATGAGAGCCTAATTTCACAATCTAAGAAGCAACACTTATTCTTTATATATATATTCATATTTCCCCGCTACCTTTGAGTTGACAAATATAATAAAATATCTTGTTTAATAAGATTTAAAAGTGAAATCGACGGCATTCTATGGCCGCCATCTTGTCTTTTTGCTTTCTCTCCCATTTCACCAACTCTGCCTATATGAGTATCCATTTGATACTGGAGGCCAGCATTCTACTTCCTGTTCTATACTAAAGCTATTTTCGCCCGTATTTACACTACGTTGTCGTTCACCCGTGTACTACAAGTACCGGGTGAATCTTTTATCTAATGGCTCAGATGCTATCTTATTCTTAATAAATAATGCTCCTAATTTGGATCCTTCTAGATTGAATTGATCCCAGTGATATTAATGTAATTAAACACAAGCAATTAACTAATTGCTTGTGAGATTTGGGACGAGGTGATGCAGTGAATTAATTTCGCCATAGAAAATGCCTTGGTCGTAATGCTTGCATTGCGTTTGATTCGCAGAGGAGGAGGAGTGCCCCCCCCCCTTCTCCAGCCCGCCACCGACCGTTGGGGTTACATAATACCCCCCCACCCTTCTTCCCCTTATAAGCAGCTCCCCTGCCTCCTCGAGCCACTACGCCTCCACCCCCTGCCAGACGCACTCATATGTATTCGATGAAATGTGGATGAACAAAATATTACCATTAATTGTCAAGCTCCTTGAAAATATGCATTGTGCCCTCAATATATGTACACTTTAACAAAAGAAATTAAAAAGAAAGAGGGTAATCGTGCATCATGGCATGCTTGAATCTTGTTCCTCTGTTCCATTGAATCGGAGATGTAATGTATGCGTGTTTCAGTTGTGTTGTTGTCCGAACACCCCCAGTGTGGCACAGGGTTACATCATGAGAGAACATTCTAAATAAAGAGGGTTGCAAACAAGAACTCACAGTGTCGAAATCAACATAATATTACAAGATTAGCTCATTCATTTTGTAATTATATATCAAATTATGTAATACTTGTGATTTCTGCAGCACCTTGTATTCCCATGTGTCCATCTACTAGCCAAGTACCTGAGTACTGAGAAGGCTTAACGATGTTTAGTTCCGATGATCGAATTAGAACCAGTGCTTCGAATCTGATAGTGGATGTGTTCTGTGTCCCATTATCCGACATGTTATTAATTCCTAAATTGAATAATTGGTGAAAATCAATAGATGTAGCGAACTCAAATTGTGACAAAACTCACACAAACTGACATGGCTAATTCGGTCGCCATTTTTTTAATTTAAAAGCAAAGAATTTCACTTTTAATGTGCGTCGGGGTGCTCATAGTAAGGTGGGGAAATGAAATAATAGCATTACAAGTTTTAAGTACTTTATAGTAAGACTGGATCATAAGCTGTCCCGGAAATGTTGATAACCCCCCCCTTTGCTTTGAGAATTGGCTCGGGAATTATTAGTATTACCGAAAGCTTAACTAAAGTATCCAAATCAGGATTTGAAGTGCTTGAGATAATCTTCCACTTTTCTAAAATTGTAATCCTTGGGAGATAATAATCTGTTTTGTCAAAACTTCAATCCTTGGGACTTGGTACGTATGACATTGTACAATATTTACACTGTTGTAAACAAAAATGCACTCATAATCATATAAATAACAACAACACACCGGACATCATCATCATCATCATGCTGTCGGTCGCGATGCGACAAAGACTGCTTTCATTACTTGACTGCCGCTCTCCATTTAGCTCTCTGCTGTGAGAGTCGTGTCCATGAGTCGGTCTTAATGTCTCTCAGCTTCAGGTTTCTCTTGATGGTATCCTTGAACCGGAGACGAGGGCTTTCTGTAGCCAGAAGACAGTTGAGAATAGAGGATCTGCTTTGGTAGCCTGTCTGATGACATCCTCATGAGGTGTCCAGTCCACCGGAGATTCTTTCAGAAAGCTGCTGCAAAAGTTTTGAAGTGCTGCTGTTTTGCAAGTTACCAGACCACCGGCACTCTCTCGGGGAGAAAATAGAGGTTTCACACCGGCAAGAACATGTCAAGACAGGCGCAAAACTATTTGTCCCTGCAGTGGCTGGTCAGGAGGTGTTGGGAGTTCCATACATCAACCGACCTTAATGCTGCCACAGTGACATGGTTTTCTGTTTAGGGTTTGCTCCCTTAGCCTTCAGTTCTGTCAAGAACCTGAACCACAAGGCAGTGGTTTACAACTCTGCAAGGCAGGGGCGTCAAACTCCCTGAGGTATTGCTATACCTGCAATACCTGCAATACCTGTCACATTAGCCGAATCGGTACACATTAGCCGAATCGGTACAGCGCAGGTTTCCCATGCGGAAGGTCGGAAGTTTGAATCATTATAAAGTCGCCATGAGTGCACACTGCCACAAGTCGGTACCCAACCTGAACCTGAAACGATCACTAATGCTGGGACCTAAAGCAATAACAAATACCCTATTTGCTGGCCGCTACCCTTTTGTTTTGCTGCCCGCCCTAATTTCGCCCACTTGGCATGAAGTTAAAATATGAAGTGGTAGTTATGCCATTCTGACCATGTTACTACCTGCAATATCTCTACCGTTATTTAAAAATAATATACTCATATAAATAACAAAAAAAGTGCACTTAATCTGCTGCTGACCAATCTGTTTTTGAAGCCCGCCCTAATTTCGCCCACTTCTTTATTTACTTCAGTCGCCATGTCGTCTGCTACAGGCTCAGGATTCGAATGGCGGGAAATGTGTGTGGGATAGCTGTGAAAGTACAACGTCTGAACACTTTGACTTCTGGATACTGAATGGTTTATTCACGGCCTAGGGCATCTCATGTCATCTCATTTGCATAATCCTTTGTCCAAACCTCTGGATCTCATTAACATATATTAGCCACATGCCTATACGGCTATTACGCATATATCACATCCCCCCATCAAAGTATTTCTGAAACATGGAATGTTTCAACATAACCATCAAAATATAACCACATAACAGTCAAACGAATGCACAACAACATATATGCGTACTTAACTGAAACACAAGTCCTTGCAAATGTCCGAGCGCCCTATGGCACTGAAGTCCTTCAACTGTCCGGCCGTAATGCCTCACGTTATAAATTGTCCATTACACATTAAATATCAAAACACAACTGAAAATATAACTTAATCCTACATGCACATGATATACGTGTACACACCCAATCTACACTGAGCTACTACAGGTCTAACCTGCTCGCCGGCCTAATCATCCGACCTGACCTGCTTAGATTAGCCGCACTGTTTACATTCGGCAACGATGCTGACCTACTTTGCGTTTGCCTGACCGGTTCGGGCCGCCCCCCCAAAGGCGCCCTGATAATCTGCACTCGGTTTCTATATGACATATTACCTGACTCGTTCAAAATTTGATATTCTCTCCCAGAAATACCAGTCCGACCCAAAATAACCCCTTTTTTTCCATTCCCCAGCATGATTTTTGTATTTTATTTTATCTCCAACTTTCATAGGTTTGTGCGGCTTTCCACACTTCTTGTCATGAAACGCTTTCTGACTTTGCTGCCGTTTTGCCGTCTGGACTTTCTTTGGATTTTGCATTTTGGGTACCAAAATTTCTTCTGCCATCGGCAACCTACCCCTCAGCCTCCTGCTCATGAGCAGCTGAGCGGGAGATGCATTCAAGATGGGCAATGGAGTGTTACGATAATTCAGCAAAGTTAACTGAAAATCCGAACCAGTCTTCTCGCACTTCTTTAACATGTCCTTGACCGTTTGCACAAACCGTTCCACCTGCCCATTACTGCGAGGGTACTGTGGACTGGAATACATGGCCTTAAACCCATAGTGCTGTGAAACTCCGTGTACTCATGGCTCTTAAACTGCGGACCATTGTCTGAAATAACCTGAGTAGGAATACCGTGCCTTGCAAAATTATCCTTCAACGCTTCAATGACTGTGACAGACGACGTATCGCCCAACAGCGTCACCTCTGGATATTTCATGTAATAATCTACAGTTATCAGGTAATTTTTATGGTTTAACTCAAACAAGTCTGCACCGACTTTTTCATACGGTTGACAGGCGATCGGGTGATTTATCAACGGCTCGTTATGCAAACTTTTCCGGTTGTTTTAGGAAGTGTTACATTGAGTAACCTTATCCTCAATTTGCTTGTTCATATTCGGCCAAAACATACAGTCCCGCGCCAGCTGCTTGGACTTTGTAAGCCCCAAGTGTGTCTCATGTAACGCCTCAATCATTTCACTGCATAATCCTTTGTCCAGGATTGCCTTTCATGACCAGATTATTTTCTATCGTTAACTCGTGTTTGTGTGGGATGTACTGTCTCAGACACGGCGGTGTCTGTATGCGTGTAGTGTCCCACCCAGCTTCAATGTGTGAGATCAGCATGGACATGGATACATCCTTTTCATATTCTCTGACAATCTTACTCAACAAACTTGACCATTGAATGTCCACTGCGGCAATGCAGAACATGTCATCGAACAGGTTACCATGACCTACTTTGGCACTATGCGCCCTGGACAACGTGTCTGCAAAAAACATCAAAGAACCCTTCACATGACATAGCTGAATATCGTAATTTTGTAACCGCATTCGCATTCTCTGCATCTCAGCCGAAAGTTTATGAATTGGTTTCTGCATTATCGCCACTAACGGCTTGTGGTCTGTTTGAATCTGAATTTCTTTGCCAAAGATATAGTCATAAAACCTCTGGCATCCGAAACATATGGCGAGCATTTCTTTCTCAATAGTGGCATAGCCACACTGCGCTGAGTTAAGCGCCCGAGATGCGAGTGCGATTGGCTTGTCATCTTGCATCAACACGGCACCTAAACCTGACTGACAAGCATCTACTTGGATAACAATGGGTTTCCTGAGATTGTAATACGACAACACAAGAGCAGTTCTTAACTTTTCCTTCAACTTATCAAATGTGCCCTGCTGTTCGGTCTGCCAGTGCCATGTGACATCCTTAGCCAGGAGCGTGCGTAGCATTTTGGCTATCTCGAACATCTTGGGTATAAACTTGTGTACATATCCAACCATGCCCAGGAACTTTTGGACGCCTTGTTTGTCACGCGGCTCTGGCATGTCAACTATCGCTTGTATTCTGTCTGGATCAGGCTTCACACCTTGCTGGGTAAGTTGATGACCTACGTACTTCACTCTAGTCTTACATAGCAAAGATTATGTTTCGTTCAATTTAAGGTTAACCGACCTAGCTCGGTCCAACACGGCTTGGAGCCACTCATTGTGTTCCTCAACCGTTGACCCATATACCAAAATTTTGTCCGTGACTATCCCGATACCGGGTATATCGCCCATGACACGGTGCATTTCCTGAATAAAAATGTCACTGGCTGATTTGATGCCAAAAGGCAAGCGGGTGTACCTGTACCGGCCCCACGGACTATTAAACGTGCACAGACGTGAACTTTCTTCGTCTACCTCTATTTGCCAATACCCTGTTATTGCATCCAAAATTGAAAAATATTTCGCATCTGCCGTTTTGGCAATAATTTCATCAATAGTTTTGGTAGGGAACGGCCCTCTCTTTATCGCTTTGTTCAACTTAGTTGGATCCAGACAAATCCTTATCTCGTTTTTTTTTTTACGATAGTTATGGAGTTAACCCACTCGGTAGGTTCATCTTGTTCAACTATGACACCTAACTCTACCATGCGATCAAGCTCACTACGTACCTTACCCTGAATGGCAAACGGAATCCGTCTAGGCGGATCAACAACAGGTTGTACAGATTTATCGACATGAATGACAGCATTTGCTTTGATCAACCCCAAACCCTGAAACACATCTTTGTATTCGCTTACCAGCTTCTCCTCCTGGGCGCTGGGACTGTTCGTCGGCTTGGAAATGTTCGTCGGCACAGCACAGTGCACCTCATCCACACATGCCAGCAGGTTCAATGTCACACAAGCCTGCTTGCCCAAAACAGGCTAACAGTTCTGTACTACTTGGAACTTGAACACTCTGTCATTGACGTCCAGCAGCACCTCCCCGTCGGGAGTGATCCGATGACCCGAGAACATCACCAACGAACACCTGGTGTTCGTCAGCCGCCCCAGAGCAACCCTGTCAAAGACGTACTTCGGCAGCACGTTCGCCTCCGACCCGGTGTCGAGCTTGAACTTGACAGGACAACCGTTCACCCGAACGATCACATACCACAGCTCGGCGTCTTGCTCGGCACCGCGGTCCACGGCACCGACGAACAGATCCGTTGCCAGTACATTGACCTCCGCCGGATCAGGGTCTTGCTCAGCATTGTGAGGGTCGGGCTCTTCAACGGTAAGCTTGTTGACTCTGCCCAGTCTGCTCCTGCAGACCTTACCGAAGTGCCCAATCTTCTTGCAGGCTATGCAAGCCTTGCCTTTCGCTGGGCAGTCTCCCCAGCGGTGTTCATATCCACAGCTCTGGCAGCGGATCTTGAACTCACCTGCACCGGCGCCGCCGGCATTCCCAGACGGCGATTTCCAAGATGGTGTCGCCGATGACCGAACCGCCGGTGTACCGGTACGCGCAGTAGACTGCATTTGCCTACACAATATGTCCGAAATGCCTCCATGAGTGGCCCGATCCTGTCTTGATCAGCGAGCGCGATATCCATATTGGCGAAAACATTTTGCGCTTCCTCGCCAGCGACGTGAAGAAAGATGCAGCATTGCACTCGTTCTGTCTTCATTATGGCACCTGCAGCTGTGGCGTATATGCTCTGATCCATGTTTTCCAGTTCGATCTCGCGTTGTTGCTGAGGACAAGCTGACCAGGCGGCCGCAAACCCGGCAACGTATTAGCGGGCAGCATTCTTCCTCATCTGACACCATGTGAAAGTACAACGTCTGAACACTTTGACTTCTGGATACTGAATGGTTTATTCACGGCCTAGGGCTCGCTGAACCCGCCGGCTAAACTTTCCATGACATCATCTCATTTGCATAATCCTTTGTCCAAACCTCTGCATCTTGTTAACATATATTAGCCACATGCCTATACGTCTATTACGCATATATCACAATAGCAATGTTGCTTTCCATAATGGAGTGGTTGAAAATGCTAGACAATGCGAATCAAATTCGTTGCTGTTGAGGTGGAGGTCGGCAGGTGATTTTAGTTCTTTCCTTTTCACCTGTTTTATTTGTATTTACATGGAAATCGAGGCCGCCGACATTAAGGCTGCGGGCGGTGCTGAATGAACGCTAAAAATGGCGGGAAATCGGAGCCGGCTGCAGGACTGGGGGGAGTGGACAAAGCTTCTGGGCCTAAGGCCAAATCAAAAAGAGAGTTGGTGATCGTCCTTTTCAAATAAAGATCCGGGTCGGGCGGGTAGTTTTTTGTTTTTTTTCTAGCATATGAGTAGCCAGAAGTGATGAGTTGAACGTTCGCCTCTTGTTCTGGTATTTTGTGGGATTCGAACTCATGGGTTCGAACCCTGGTAGAGTCAAACCAATGACTTAAAAATTGATACGAAAGTTGAATTGCTGCTATGCCGATGCATTTTTAACAGATTTTAACCAAATAAAAATATTAAAAATTCAGAGGCGGGCGAGTATTCAGGCACGGGCGGGGACGACCACCAATTTGTTTGTAGTTGGCCTAACTGCAGCAAACACTCTCTGTAACACGAGCCTTACGTGCTGCTGCCTTTTGTGATGGGGTTTTGTGGCCGTGGGTTGGAGAGAAACCCTAAATTCACATCACATAACACATTCGCAATACTGACGCATGTGTATTATTACTACTTCCGGTGTTCGCAGGCATCACATCGTAAGCAATCATTTTAACAACAACAAAACTACCATATTTTATAATAAAATAAAATTCTAATTCAAATCTTAGTTTATATTGCAATAAGACATTAAAAATGTTAATTGAAATGATTGTGGTTGAATCGCTGTTATTTATTTCCGGGGAATAAATGGTCATATTGCTTTGTATGTTGGTATTGTTCATAATCATGCCCATTTTTACACGCTTTGTTGTTTATTATCTGGAGAGATGTGAACTGGAGGAGCAGGATAAGAAAAACCTATCATAAAATCATTTTATTTTGTCATATTAATACGCGTTTTATTAGCGTGTTGTTCTTTGCACTGCCCAATGACCTGTATAATTTGGTATTACAGTTTTGGTATTTTATGTGACCTATTATAAATTAAAACACATTGAAATTTCAACATTCATTCAAAATTCTTCAACGGCCTTAAAGATTGCTGAGATTTAAATTGCAACAAATCCAGTCACATGATTTTAACGTGTTCATTACCTGAACATGCACTATGTTTTAATAAAGCATTCATATTCTAGAAATAGTAACTATGCTGATCTTATAACTGTCAGTAATGTCCATTGGTTACTTGATCTAATGATGCTAGGAGGAACACTACTTAATTCAAAAGTTGAAGTTTGTGTATCTTAATTCTGGGACACAGGGCAAGGATAGGTGGTACTTCATATAGAGAAAGGCTTCATATTCACTATTATTAAACAGGAGGCTGGGTAACATTGTGCTTGTGCAGCCTCCTTGTGATTATTATAGGCCTACCTTGATATTGCAGTAGACTGCAGGTTTTTAAGCTTCCTCTCTCATTAGCAAATTGGTGCTAACATGTACAGTCCTACACTGTGCTAACATCTACAGTCTTACCTTGTGTTAACATGTACAGTCCTACCTTGTGTTAACATGTACAGTCCTACATTGTGTTAACATGTACAGTCCTACCTTATGTTAACATGTACATTCCTACATTGTGCTAACATGTACACTCCTACATTGTGTTAACCTGTAGAGTCTTACCTTGTGTTAACATGTACAGTCCTACATTGTGGTAATATGTAGTGTTACCTTGTGTTAACGTGTACAGTCCTACCCTGTGTTAACATGTACAGTCCTACCTTGTGTTAAAGTGTACAGTCCTACCTTGTATTAACGTGTACAATCTTACCTTGTGTTAACAGGTACGGTATTACCTTGTGTACAGTCCTACATTGTGTTAACATGTAGTCTTACCTTCTTTCTCTCTCTGTCTTCCTTTCCCATCTACCACTAAACATATACCTGTTAACATGTAAAGTGTTACTTTCTTTCTCTCTCTCTTCCTTTCCCATCTACCACTAAAACACTTGGAATGCGAAGCTCTGTTGGATTATGGTCTGCTTCACCTCAGGCAACACACAGTTCTAATAGGCTCTCGGGCATCAACTCCTAATATAAGCAATGGCTATTTATATATAGTAACATCTACATCACACTTCTGCGTTGGTGTTTTAAATATAGTTTCAATTCTCTTTGACGCTTTAATGCAGGGTGATAAGATATCCTAAAGCAGTTCTGAGCATGCTCAGTTACAAATAGATAATGTGTACGATAAGGGGTTGTGGGTTTTTTCTGTAGGTTTTTTTTTGGGGGGGAGTGGGGGGGGGGGGTATAACCCGCGGTTATCTGTGGGTAATGGTAAGCAAAAGCCAGCCTTGTTATTGACTCACATGTGAATGTGAATGGAATCAGACGAGACAAATTATCGCTCTATTAAAAATAGGAATCTGGTTGGGTTTTTTGCATGTTGTACCAACTTATGACAGTGCACACTCATGGTGATTTCATAGCTTAGCCCCACTTGGAGGCGAGGCCACCAGCACTATGACCTGATATCCCACTCAGTCATATTATCATGATACTAGGCACATATGTGTACCAGTCCTTGTCCTATCCTAAATAGCGACAACTATTAATTATCTAATTCATTGGCATGACTCTGTCGGGATTCAAACCCAATACCAACCCGTAGGGGAAAACCACCCAGCGCCCTTACCCATTCGGGTAATTCTTAATAAATCCTCTTCTAGACAAACCGTCGATGAATTGTTGAGACTCCTCCTCCTCCTCCGACTCAATGCGATTATGCCCCAATCGACTAGCCACACTTGGTGCAATTATCAGAGCGTCATCGACTTTGTAATGATTCCGTAATGAATCGCCAACTGCTACAATCAATCCATGAAGATCTATTATGTCGTAGTGTAATCCTGTCGCCGCCTTAAGACGAATCGGCGCAGTCGGGGGAACTGAGTAATGGGGATGTGTGGGATTGATCGGGTAAGCAATATTAACCGTCGCCACAATAGGCGCCTTGTAGCGAATGGTGGATCACAGTGCGCATGTCAGACATCGCAAGTCAGCGAGGTGCGCAGAGGGAGGACTGTGAACTGCGCAGTCGTGTTAACATGTACAGTTGCCATGATATATACTATACGTATGGGCCACCATACCAACTCAGTCATCTATTGTCTATGTGTGCTGCCACCTTGTGTAAATAAAGAGTTGACAACATGGCTTCCAGAATCAAACATGGCTTCAAGTACTGTCCATCAAACCACGTAAAATCCACGACCATGACATGTTGACAGTAGTGAAAAGCCGTGTTTACACGGCCAATTGTAAAGCGAATAAGACAAAGGGATTTATATGAAGCGAAGTAGTGGCGCGTTTACACACGGAGCGGTTTAAGGCGGAAATCGATATCTGCGCATGAGCAAGTCCATACGAACTAGTGCTTAAGCTAGTTCGCTTCATATAAACCACCACGCGAGGTGGTGTACATAAAGTGAATCATATGAAGCGAATCAGCCCTAATCCGCCTCAGAGTCACGTTTACACGGCGAATGTGAGGCAAACTAGGCAAGGCGATTTATATGAAGCGAATTAACTTCCCCGTGTAAACACGGCTGTAGATGCAGTAAGATGATCCATAATGGAATCACCAATGAACCTGTAGCTGACGTATATTTGAATTCTGTCTATTTCTATCAAATATCCATGGCAACAGTATTACCTTGTGTTAACATGTACAGTCCTACATTGCGTCAACATGTACAGTGTTACCTTGTGTTAACATGTACAGTGCTACCTTGTGTTAACATATACAGTGTTACCTTGTGTTAACATGTACAGTCCTACCTTGTGTTAACCTGTATAATCCTACATAGTTCTAACATGTACAGTCTGACTTTATGTTAACATGTACAGTTTTACCTTGTGTTAACATGTACAGGCATAGCTTGTGTTAACATGTACAGTGATACCTTGTGCTAAACCATACAGTGATACCTTGTGTTAACATGTACAGTGTTACCTTGTGTTAACATGTGCAGTTGTACCTTGTGCTAACATCTACAGTATTACCTTGTGTTAACATGTACAGTCCTACCTTGTCTTAACTTGTATAATCCTACATAGTTCTAACATGTACAGTCCGACTTTATGTTAACATGTACAGTTTTACCTTGTGTTAACATGTACAGGCATAGCTTGCGTTAACGTGTACAGTGATACCTTGGGTTAACACGTAGTGATACATTATGTTAACATGTACATTGTTACCTTGTGTTAACATGTGCAGTTGTACCTTGTGCTAACATCTACAGTGTTACCTTGTGTTAACATGTACAGTCCTACCTTGTGTTAACCTGTATAATCCTACATAGTTCTAACATGTACAGTCCGACTTTATGTTAACATGCACAGTCCTACCTTCTGTTAACATGTACAGGCATAGCTTGCATTAACATCTATAGTGATACTTTGTGTTAACACGTACAGTGATACCTTGTGTTAACATGTACAGTGTTACCTTGTGTTAACATGTACAGTGGTACCTTGTGCTAACACATACCATCTTACCTTGGGCAGTCCTACAATCCCAGAAGCCATCGGATTCTTCGGCAAGGCAGAGACCCGTGGTTGTTTTCCCAGCCTAGGCGGACCTCCAGTTGTCATGTGTGATGTTGGTATGACCAGTGCTGCCGCCATGTATTGTAGAACAAAACTAGGGGGAAGCGTTTCTCGAATTCTCCGCTAGGAGGCAAATTGAATAGACTAAGAATACTCCCGTTTTTGCTTCTGATGTAGATCACATTAATCTGTTGCATCTTCTCAGAGCAGAGAAAATATTCATCAAAAGAGTTTAACGTTGGAATATTATGGGATGTTGAGCGTACATGTCTAGTAGCCGGCAGGGACCATTGAGGAGATGCGCAATTCAGAGTTGAGTGACAGGCAGGTAGCAGGCAGGAAGAATCAGTGCTCACCCCCCCACCACCACCCCCCCCAACCCCAGTTAGAGGGTGGGTGGGTGGGTGGAGAAGCGAAGTTCAGAGTGTGGTACCAGCACAGCAAGTGATCAGCGCAGGGAGAGCGGAGAGCGGAGGAAGACAGAAATAGACCTAACCTCGTTCACAAATTATCCACTGTAGCCTCGCCAATATAAATGTTTAATATAAATAATTCAAATGATAAAAATAATACAAAAAATAAAAAATACACATAATATAAATAATTATATAATATGTATACTATAAATACTTAAATAATATACATATTATTAGTAATATAAATATTATTAATAATATAAATAATATAAATAGAACAAATAAAGTAAATAATATAAATAATATGCTCTCTCACCAGGACCCGTCCTCTCTTTGCCTCTACTACTCACGTCTTGCCCGCCAAGGCTAATTGATCAGTGGGCGCGTGACGAAGTGCCTCTCTATTACTGGAGTAATTAGCCACTGTGGTCCACAGGAAGTCGGCTACTTTGCTCCCTTCGTTATCGCATGTCACTCTAACGGGTGTGTTGGGCGACCAACAGGAGTGTCCTATATATACAGGCACAGCTGTCGTGGTAATGGATACAATCATGTCCAACAACAGTCTAATAACAACACACGGTCGGGACCAGACGCGGTTAGCCGAATAGATGAGAGCGATAGCTTCCTGTGCGATGGCTTCCTAAATCGAGCGATGGCTTTCTAAATCGCGACTTTATATGGTAGTTGGGTGGTTGTTGGAGTTTTACATCCTGACAGCATCTTAGGTCATGTCAGAACGGGTACCGACTTGTGACAGTGCGCACTCATGATCACGTTATAGTGCTGCTGCCCCACTGGGAAATCAGGCTGCCAGCACCATGACCCAATATCCCACTCAGTCACATTATCCTGACACTGAGCTAATCAGTCTTCGCCCTATCCTATTAATGCTGAGCGCCAGGCTAGGAAGCGACAAGCATCAATTTTAAAGCCATTGGTTTGACTCGACCGGGAAGAATAGATAAGCACACCGGTTTCCTGTGTGGAGGTTTGGGGGTCCTAAATTGCAAATTTATAGTGCTGCCTTGCTGGGAGACCAGGCCACAGGCACCATTAGTTGCGCACCCGTTATGGACAGAACTGCATGGCAAGAATATCGGTGTTTATATTCCCATAATCTTATTATAGAGCATACACGCATAAATATGCATATATATATATATATATATCTGTACATACATATACATATATGTATGTATATATATTTACATGTAAGAATTGCACGGCAACACAGTATTGGTGGGTACATTATTTATTTACAGGAAGTGAATAGTAGAGAACAGTAATGCACCTGGCTGGGCCTCAAGTGCCCTACCTAAAATGAAGAAAAAGTTTTGAAGGAGTGTGGAGGCTCTGGCTGACAGGGTCAGACTGGGCCAATATCAACAACAGGTGTAGGGAGGCTCCTGCCTCACCTGGTGGTTGTGGATGACACTATCCTGTGAGCCCCCCAGGAAGGAGCCCCCGGGTGGCAGCACCGTGCAACTCAGTTACATCCGCATATACGTTGTATATACGTGGGTATATATATATGAGTCAGCCTCATGAAAATGGGCCAATCGGTGGTCAATTGAAGATGTCGGCATCGCAATTCTTAAAAGTGTAGTGCATTTCTTTGTTTCATATTAAATTATCCTAGAAACAAATAAGGTTGTATTTTCTCGACCTTTACATGCAGGATAAATTTAAAGACTTTCCAACATCTCTGTCAATGCTAAACTATAATTATACCGATCGACGCCGACATCCAATGATCGACGCCGACAACTTTACCAGATGTCGGCGTCGCAATTCTTAAAGTGTAGTGCATTTCTTTGTTTTATATTAAATTATCCTAGAAACAAATAAGGTTGTTGTATTTTCTCGACCTTTACATTCAGGAAAATTTAAGGACTTTTCAACACCTCTGTCAATGCTAAACTATAATTATACCGATTGATGCCAACATCCAATGATCGACACCGACAACTTCCTCCAATTGCCCCATTTTCCTGAGGCTGACCCATATATATATATATACAGATTCTACAGAGTTTTCAATATGTTCATGGTTATACAGAATGCGTGATGGAGGGATGGTGGTGTTGGTGATGTCTGACTCTTATGGTTTGATAAACATATTAATATAATATAAACTATTATCAGATTCTGCAATAAAAGTTGAATGTGTCCTACTTTGTAAGGAACGAGGGTCTCTGGAGAGTAGGACTCGTAGTACCGTCAATCATCATCATCATGCTGTCGGTCGCGATGTGACAAAGACTGCTTGCATTACTTGACTGCCGCTCTCCAACATTTCATGAAAGCTGCCTGCAAAAGTGTTGAAGTGCTGCTGGCTTTTGCAAGTTACCAGCGTCAATACTCGTTGATAAAAAGCAAAATAAATTACCATGAATTGTATTTGTATAAACTTATTCATAAATAAATGGTTTCCTCGAATAGTTTTTATCAGCTCCAGTGTCGGAGGGCGTGGGATCAATCGCTGGTTGCGTCAACCTACAGACCTTTTTTTATTTGATGCCTGTCACTACCTAGCCTGACACTCACTACACTAGAAACATGGCAAGGACTGGGTTGGTGTCAGAATAATGTAATTGAGTGGGATATCAAGTCATGGTGTCAATAGCATGGTATCTCAATGAGATAGCACTATAAGGTTATAATGAGTGTGCGCTGCTAAAAGTGTATCCCCATCCTGATATGACCTTAGATGTCGCTGCGGTGTCAAACCCCACTGAATAAACAAACAGACCATACTGAGTTTAAACGGAAGTGAAATTCGATGTGGTATTGGTACCAGCGCGCGCCCAAAATGGATCTCTTCGGGGAAATCTTCGATTTTAATTTTTGTTCTTCATCCTCTTTTTTCTTTTATTTTTGCAAGCAGACTTCTCCCATAAAATATGTCCTGCCAGCAAGTCCTCTGTGATTCATCTTAGCCTGGCCTTAGAATTAATTCCCAGATTTAACGATGTTATCAGCGCCGAGTTGCTAACGGTTTGCTGATGATATCTGGCGAATAATTAATCAATGTGAAAACCCTCTCTAAATCGACCGACCATGGGACCGACTTTAAGTGGTCCATTTAGGGAGGTGATCGGCTTAGAGAGTTAGAATATCCTTAGAATGGTATTGTTGGGACCGATATAGGGGAGTGGTCGATCTGTGGAGGGGTCGGTATAGAGAGGTTTTACTGTATATATATTTTACCATCGCATTTCTAAATGGGATGGTTGAATGAGTTGAGCATCCGCCTGTCTTCTGTTTTGGTAGGTTGTGGGATTCGAACCCCCAGGTTCGCGAACCTTTGTCAAATCAAATCAATGACTTAAGAATGTATACATGTTGCTAACTAGCTTGGCGCTCGGCATTACAACGTTATTACGCGTTTATATTGAGGTGGAATGAAGATCCTAATTCGTAGGTTTGTAAATTATATTTCCACATCAATTAGTTGAATCCTTTTAGAGAAATCTTCAGATTTCTTCTAGATTTGTACTTTTTCTAATTTACATTTATCTTAAAACGTGGTTTTTTAAGTTTTAGTTGCCTGTGTACACATGACACGGCGTGACTCCAGCTCTTGCCGCAGCTGGGGATACCCATGTTTTCTTTTAAGTTGGAAATCTGAGCGAAATCACACTATTCACGCGTGACCTAATAATGCATCAGAACGAGGCTGAGTACGCATCGGTATTGGAAATGGTCATAACACACTGCTGGGTGCTGATATGTATGAACTACTACAGAAAATAAAGGCTTAAAACTTGAAGATATTCACTTTTGAAACTATCATAATCATTTTTGCATACCTTTTTTCTATCTAGTGGTCAATTTTCATGAAGATTGAGTGATGATCGCATGCATTTCAGTAGGCAATGTCAACAAAGTCACTCACCCTGGTTAGCAATCTTTTCTTAAATTCAAAATTGTATAACTTTCTTAATATATATATACTTTTAAAATATAGTTTAACCCTTTTAAAGCTTTTATTAATTTGTAATTACTAAGACTAGTTGTTTAACTGTGTTACACAGATAACTACGCTGAGAGTGCTGCATTACATGATACCACCATAACCAGGGATGTAGCTAGGCGTATGCGCGTACGCCAAAACGTCCACATCATTTTGTCAAAAAATAATTAAATTAAAAAATAATAAAGAGAGAGAGAGGGGTGAGGTAGTAGTCCGGAGTGTCGAAAACTCGTCTAAAATGTGTAAAATCCGCCAGCTTAAGCTTAAGCGGCCCCCTAAACCCCCTGCCGAAATTAGGAGTACACATCGTTAAAGGTCTAGCTATGCCCCTGATAACTATGCAGACTTGAAGTTTACAGTCACATTGTAGTTAAAGAATGGGAAAAATCACCATGCAAGGGTCACCCAATCTTCGTGAAAATTGGCTAATAGCAGAGAGCGTGTATATAAACAGATGAGAGGGACAACTCCCGCGAAAATCGGTAACACAGGCTACAGTGGCGTTCCTGGCGGTTAGAGTTGAACAAGCTTTGAGTTTGACGGTACGTGCAGTGCAAAACATTTGTTTTTATTCAAAATTAATAGAAATGCAGAAGCCTAACCTTATCAATTTAAGTCGCCTGCACTAACCCCATGCGAAAGGAGGGTTAAAGGTGGGGTTAGGCACCGATTATGCCCAAATCTATTCAATGCAACCATATTTAACAGAATTAGATACGCAATAAGTGAAATTTGATCAATTTAACCCTAAATTCGAACCATTATTAAGGCTACCACCACATTGGCGGCAATATTAATAGTTATATTTTCGAATCGACGAATGTACAGTAAACAAACCGCCGCCGCCGCGAGCATGGAAAGTGACGTCGATGCAGCGGCGGTGGCAATTTGTTTACTTTGCGTTCGTCGATTCGAAAATATAAATATTAATATCGCCGCCAATGCGGCGGTAGTCTTAATAACGCTTCGAATTTAGGGTTAAATTGATAAAATTTCACTTATTGCGTATGTAATTCTGTTAAATATGATAGCATTTAATATATTTTAGCCTAATATATGGCTACAAACGCAGAGGGATTTCCCAAATCTATAAATAACTGAAACGTTAGCTAACCCGCACGCGCTTTGGACTCATACATCCCCCGTGACACATTTGGAAACCCGGGGTTAGATAACCCGGGACCCGCCTTTAACCCTGGTATGGTTAAATATTGGCTCATACATATGAGCCCTGGTATGCAAAGATGAATATGGTAGTTTACAAAATGAATACCCTCAAATTTGAGTGATTTCAAGAGGTATTGGTCGATGAAAAAGTATTCACATTACTTTTTATGCAGTGGCGCCTCACAGATGCGTATGTGGCCTCGGTCTGGTTTCATCTTGGCCGCGGCATGAATACTGTGAATTGACTGTATGTGTGATTAAATATCGGAAGTAAAGCAAGCTTGAGCTGTACTGTCAGATCTTAAAGACGAAAATAGACACACACTCTGTCTCTCTCTGTTTCTGTTTGTTTCTCTCTCGATCTGAAGTCTGGAATAATTTAACCTAGAACATGCCAGGTCTCTTTCTATTCTGATTAAAGTTGCATAGTCCGATGGTTTTGAGTTTTTGTCATTTTCTGAGATAAATGTATTAGTTTAATCGTTACTATCTAGTTTACTTTAGGTTGAAGTAACTTTCATTTAAAATTACTAACTTTGGAGATATATGAAGTGCAAACATTCCAAATTAATGTTGGCAAACATGCCAAAACTCTTGACACCATAGGCTTCAGCAGTAATATATTCTAATAAATTCCCTTTTATGTTGCAATAAATGCTTCATAAATGCATCAGTATCCGAGTTAGATCTCTAGGATCAAATATAGAAAATTGTTTTGGTTTTAGAAATGTGATGCTTTTATCGGACTATGCAGCTTTAATGTCCCTACTATGAAAGTCCTCCATCTGGTAAGCAGCGTCCCCGGCCAATGCTATGACGTCAGAGAATTATGTGACGGACGCAGTGATTCAAATGTACGTGGAGGTTATTTTCCTGTCGTTGCAGTGTGCGTGTGCGTAGGTGCGTGTGCGTGTGCGTGTATGCGAGTGTAGTGGAAATGGTGGAGGAAGATGGTTTTACTTTCTTTTTGTTTTGTACATTTGAGGGAAAGTAGTGCAAATTTCAATCTCGGACCATTTGTCTTCCTCATTCCACTTTTCGTTCTCCTATCCTAGTAATTCCGAGCGCCAAGCTAGGTAGCAACAAAGTATCAGTTTTTAAAGTCATTGGTTTGATTTGACCATGGTTAGTAAACCTGTGGGTTCGAATCCCACACGCACCAAAACGGGAGACAAACAGACGCTCAACTCATTCAGCCATCCCATTTAGAAATATATATTATTCACAGGTACAGCTCATAGTCATAGAAGGAATTCCGCCATCATTGTCGATGGTGAATCTGTTGGGTTGGGTTTGGAGGTGTTTTGTTTTGTGGTAATGGCTGCTGCTTTTGTTCGCAAAACCATGCATTGACAAAAAGTCTCGGTGCTAAGTGGAGTCGGTTAAGTGTTTTCCGAACAAACATCCATTATCCCCATTTGCAGGCTGCTTACCGGGAGTGGAGGGCAGTTTTACTGAAGTACCCTGTCTTTGATTTAAACTGTGCCGAAAGTTAAATAATTGCAGTCTTCTGTGCTGAGTGCAGTGCATTAGGTTTCAGCAAGTGTTTGATCCCTTGCTGGACTCTAGATTTGGTTGGTTGGTTGTTGGAGTTTTACGTCCTGGCAACATCTATGGTCATATCAGGAGGGTAACCGAATTGTGACTGCGCACGCTCATGGTGACTTTATAGTGCTTCCCCACTGGGAGACCAGGCAGCCAGCACCATGACCTGATATCCCACTCAGTCACATTGTCCTGATACTGAGCCAACCAGTCCTTGCCCTATCATAATAATGCCAAGCGCCTGGCTAGGAAGTGACACAAGTATCAATTGTGTAAGGCATTTGTTTGACTGGCCTGAGAATTGAAAGCCCGAACTTCCGCACCGGAAGCTTGCACTCTACCGGTTCGGCCATCGCGTCCGGTAATGGACTCTAGAAGTTTGTTTGTTGTTGTTTTGTCCTAGCAACATCTAAGGTCATATCAGGACGGGTACCAACTGGTGACAGTGCACACTCATGGTGACTTTATAGTGCTGTCCCACTGGGAAACCAGGCCGCCGGCACCATGACCTGGTATCCCACTCAGTCACATTATCCTGACACTGAACACATCAGTCCTTGCCCTGTCATAATAATCCCGAATGCCTGGCTAGGAAGCAACAAGTATCAATTTGTAAGTCATTGGTTTGACTCGACCAGGGTTCGAACCCACGACTGGAAGTAGAAGAGGAGGGTTAGTTAAGCTGTCTCCAACCATACCAGATCGTCTCCACAGCTCACATCGCCACTCAATAAGGCGTTATCCATTAAGGAACTTTCTCAATCATCAACTCGGCATCTTTTGCTTTTTCTTTCCGCCTATCAATAACCCTGCCATTCCGAGAAGAGGATTTGGGTTTGGGTTGTGGTGAGATTTGTGTCCCATGTTATTAGGGATAAGGAGTTTTCATGGCCCGTTTTACATGTGAAGCGACGATAGAATTACTATTTCACAGATGTCAAACTTTTTCACCTGAAATAGTGGTTATTCTTTTATATTTATTGAATTAATACTAATACAGTAAAAGCTCTCTATACCGACACCTCCACAGATTGACAACTCCCCTACATCGATCGCTTTATTTGTGTCTCAAGAATAGCAATGTAAGGATATTCTAACTCTAAACCAATTACCTCCCTAAATGGACCACTTAAAGTCGGTCTCATGGTCGGTCGATTTAGAGAGGTTTTACCCGTTTACTGTAAAGGGGAATACACTATTGAATTTAATCAATTAATGGGGATACAAATTTGAAGTCAGCGTTCTTGGTACTTCCTATTCAGTAGCCATGCAGCATATCATTAACTTTTCGTTTTATCATGATACGGAAATTCTAGTATTACCTTTCCCAATCGTTTAAAAGGATCTTAATGGACTAATTTGCTGTTATTACTCTCATAACTGTGATCAAATCCTTCATTTACTACCCTAAAACCGAAGACAAAACTATGCAATATATATGAGGCTTCTTGGTCTACCTCGCCTCTTAGAAATAATTCAGAAAAGAAACGACACGGTTTGAGTTGACAAACAACACCTGCAAGATTATAAACACATGCGCAAATTCCCTTGGCACAGTCACCGGTCACCTAATGCCTGGTACACACCTACCATTTGTGCGCGCACACCTCCCGCTTACGATCGAAAACTGCCCGTTTCGCGCACAAAAATAGCTAGGTGTGCGCCCCCCGTGCACACCTAGCGATTGCGATTCGCGCATAAAACTCAGTTTTTAGTGCTAAAAGCAGCTGTTTACGATTGCGATTCGCGATTAGAAAAACGAATCGGCCCGTTTTCAGTTTTAAGCGGGTCGGGTCGAGTCGCGAGATTTAGTGCGCGAATCCTATACGGGAGGTGTGTACTAGGCATTAAAGACCACTTGATTCTGTCCGACAAGTTCACACATCGACACAATTAGTCCGTCATCACTTTGACGTACCTCGAGACCGTCTATATCACAGACGGGTATAACTAAGGGACAGTTCTCACGGTTCCTGGTAGTGTCCAGCTTGCAGTCACTCTCCTTGCACTTCCCATAGGGGGCAATCACAGTATTCACAGTGTCACTTCACCTACAATGACGTTACACCGGCCACTGACGCCTGTGTCGGGGGAGTCGGCTCGATCAACTGCAAAGACCCCCTCCCCCCTTCCCGCACTGCTAACTGTCACATGCTCGCCAACACCGACAGGTTCACTGGATATTCCATTGCGTGTAGCGTGTACACTCGGCCCATGCGTATAAGGCCTACCAGTATCAATCTCATTAAACACACACCGGTCACCTGCAAATACCTGATTAATTATAGCTTCCCTCGGAAGACGCTCTCCCTGCGCCTTTCCGTCACTGAGATCACCTACAAAGATCAAAACCGCCACAGACTCATGCGGGAGGTCGGCGGGACCAAGTGGTCCTTAGCCACTGCCGCATTGATTTTTGGGCCCTGCGCCAACAATTCTACACTGCAGACAGTATACATGACCTTTTTACTAAAGTAAAACAAGAAAACATTTTAGCCTTTTTGAGGGCAGCTGGACTGTACCACCTCATATAGTTTACTAAATAAATTCTATCAATTATTAATAAAACTTTTCTTTTTCTATGGGAATTTGTTTCCCTTGACCACAAATATATGATTGTGAGCTTTCTAATTTAATGAGTGTCTATTGGCACATAATTGATTGTCTGCTTTTACATGTAAAAGCGATGGTTTGAGCAAAAAACAAACATTTCTCGCCATGAATATGGCCTATGCTGCTGACTCGACGTAAAGCAACCACCAATCAATCAATCAAAAAACCTACAAAGATCTCGGCCGACTTATGGTTAATCATAAATCCGCTTTCAGGAGCACAATCTCCCATGTCCAATGTCTCGCACTCAGATCGATCCTTGGCTCCAACTACCGAACAGCTCATCTCAACAGGGGCCCGGTCATCACCAATCAGTGGGCCATCACTCAGGGCACTCAACCGTGAAAGAGGTTCATTAACGCCTTCACCCAATACCCGGTCGTCCGTTCACTGCACACCGGCCGGAGACTCATTAGCCCGACTCCCCTGGGGGTGTTTGAGTAGACCTCACAATTGGACACGGGCTGTCACTCCCTGCAAGAGGGGCACTTATGGCCCTTCCCATTGCACTTCGAACAAACATTACTAAATCTGCATTCGTCTTCCCCTCTTGGGCAGCCCTGCTCCCCGTTTCAGGCGTAGCATGGTCTCTAATAGCCCTGTCACATTACGACATTTCTCTCCAACACGCGTCGACGTGTGTCACTTTTGGGCGAAACATCGGGACACGTCGGGAAGCGTTACCCGCACGTTAGGCATGTGTCGGTACATGTCGGTACACTTTGATTGACAGCGACGGTCGCACCCACACGACGGAGCGTGTCAAATGTTTTGTGCTTGCACAAAACTTTCAATGCGCACCAACTTGTGGGTGCTAACGTTATGGAGACATTAGGGGCGCGTTGAGATACATTAAACGCGCTGGAATAACATAATGCGAATGCCAAGCACACATCGCGCGTGTGTTAGGGTCGTGCCCACACGTTGCGCCAAATTGTTGCTTTCTTGTTTTACGTCCTAGCTACATCTAAGGTCATATCAGGATGGCGCGCCAACCTTTTGGTTTTTTTTCGCCATGCGTCGACACACGTTGGCCGTGTGCTACTAACACACTGCGCTGATGTCAAACTTTTTCCCAAACCGCCGAAAAGTTGGATGTGTCTTCTTCTCTGACAACTTGCGCTTCTACTGGAAGACTGGCTAGAAGACCGTCTGCGACGAACAGTTGTCCTGGAGCATCCCGTATCTCTACCATAAGCACAGAAACCGTCCTCCGGGTGGCCAATCAACGTTGCGTCCACATAAGCCACACTAGGGGCGGCCTCCGGATCCACGGTGTAGCCGGCTGTCATCTGGTTCGATTCCAAGATGGCGCCCCCACCATCTTGTTTTCCGTCAAAATTCCCCTTCCGTCTTCTCTCCCGCTTTGTCAGTAATTGTTGACGGCGGTCCTCTAACTCCGCCAGCCCCTCCTCTATCTCTAATGCCTGCACCTCTCTCGTAGTTGGCTCTCTCTGCTTCTGCAGGGCACTTCCCCCTCTTCAGTCGACACAATGTCGTCAGCAGACATATTTTCACGCTTCTCGACGTTCTATTCGCAGATTGTGAACGTGTTAGCGGTCTCGCTTTGTTCACACTCTTCTTGGTCCATTTTATTATGAACGGTTCCACAGATATCGCAAAACACTCTAGGCATAGTAGTAGTTCCAGTCCCGAACGCAGTTTACGAACGTACCGTGTGACATAGCCTCAGTGTAATGCGGCTACGAGCTACAGCTAAGCAGAGCGCCAGCGCAAATGACAGAAAGCAGCAGGGAACCAGAAGCAGTGCAGCACACTCGCAGCTACAGAGTGATTATATCAGGCAATAGGAATAAATAATAATATAAATACTCAAGTAAGGTAGGTAGAACCCAGCCTATTTCTATATATATAATAAATTATATTTTACATATATATTATCTTGGGCTGTTGCACAACCCAGGGAGATGAGTGTTTCCAGTCTCAAGTCAATTAGTGTATACTTCAACAACTCGCGACAAGATGCTGAGTAGTTTCAAGGTCTGGTTTTTGCTTCAAACTTGGGTTTCTAAGTAGAACCGAACACTTTTATACCATATTTTATATATATATATATAAATATAAAAGCTTCTGCGCGAGTGGAGAGTCCCACCCCGTGCAGGGGGCGGGCGAGAGCATGCTGGTACCCGCCCCCACCCCCAACAGGAGGGTGGGGGAAGGACCACTACAGCGCTTATTACACGCGATAAAGGGTTTATCACTATCCATGTACATCGCTATCCGGACCGCACTTCGTTCACACCTCTCTCTATCTCCTCTCCGCTGGCCTTGCTCCTCCCTCCTTGATATGTCTGAAAAGGGTTCCACGAGGGGGAGCCCACCAGCATTTCACTTTCTACCCTTAATCTGTCCGTGTCTTTGGCTCGCTGGATGGTCGCCATCGAGCAAATAGACACAGTCCTTTGACTCTAACTCTCATTTCTCTTTCCTAGACTCTACCCTTTTTTTTCCTCCCAGGCATACTTCTTCCCCTGACCAAGGGAGTTGTGTGCTTGGGTGGGGCCTTTACCTTTAGGTTATCTCGCTTTCTTCTCGTTGCTGGAGCCACTGGATCCATCTTTATCCGCCCTTCCTCGGAAACCGTTGCTGCTGTCTGCCACCCCAACGACTCGTCGTTTAATCGTTGTAAAGACATCCCCCAACTTCTACAACCTTCCCACCAGAAGATTATTCTTCAACCAAAGATTGGGCCGATTTATCGGAGCCTTTCTATAATATTGCAGTTTTGCAACCGTTAACCGTCGTAAGGTTACAAACAATCCAGTATCTATCATATACATCAGAATCATGAACGACATGTGGGTGGATACCTCCCTCGCCTTCCTCAACAAACCCCACTTTTGATTGTCTTGTTCCTTTTGTACTGTAGCCGGCCTTTATATATATATATATATATATATATATATATATATATATAGGTTATATATATATAGATTAGTTAGACGAATCTTACCTTGGTATAGATGATGGATAACTGTTGTTTTACCGAGGTATAAGCCTCGGATAGACGTGGGCAAGGGAGAGGGAAGCACATCCGGTCCAGCAATTTTTACCTACTTATTCAGGATAAAATGATCTCACTAAAACAATAATAATGAAAATAGAACTGTGAAGTTTTCCTAGTACAAGCCAACCGAATAGACGTGGAAAGGTGTGGTGGGCGGGCCCAGTTGGGAACGATTAGTATTGTGTGCGCTTTGTCCATCTTGATCTTTCTGGGCACTTGGCTGATCATGCTAAATGGGGGGGAAATATAGTAAAATTCATTTTCCCAGATCAAAGAAAACGCATCTATCTGCCAGGCGTTTGGTTCTGGGTGTACTTGTCTATTTTAAAATTATTACAGGATGCAAATAAGTCGACATCAGGTCGCCCCCATTTTGACAAATAATTTTTTAAATGATCAGATTAAGGGCCCATTCCAAATGATCATGGAAATGTCTGCTCTTTCTGTCAGCTAGTGTATTTTTAATACCTGGAATATGCGCCACTGTTAGCCAAACTTGGTTTATCTGCGCCCAACCCCAAATCATCCTTGCTAAGTCATTACACGGTTTGGACCTTGTCCCTCCCATGTTCTTTACATACGCCATGGCAGTTGTATTGTCAGTTAGGATTCTAACATGATTTTGTGGCACCTTTACGAGGCTTGCTAGTCCTAAATAAATGGCTCTTAATTCTAACACATTAATATAGTCCGAAATTTCATTTTGTAACCATCTCCCTCCAGTTGCCACATCATTACGATGCGCTCCCCAACCTTCTAGTGAAGCGTCGGTGGTTACTACCGTGTTGGGTTCTCCCATTCTAATGGGATTGGGAGAGTTATGAATGTTTTCAAACGACCAGTTAATATCATGCATGCCTTCTTCAGAAATAAACATTTTCCGTTCGAAATTTCCTTTTGTGCGAGCCAAAGACAAATTCTTATCTATTTCCAGAGATTTAATGTGTGCCTTGCCGTATAGAATAGCAGGGGCATATGATATCATTATACCGACCAACACAGTGACCTGCCTTATCTTTGGCCGAGTTAACTCGACCAAGTGGGTCGCAGGATCTAGAAACTTGTCAAGTTTCTGTTTTGGAAGTGAAACCGTCATCGCATGTGTATTCACAATGAACCCCAAACATTTAAGTTTGGTCATTGGTAAAAACACCGACTTCTTTTCATGAATATAAAATCCCAATCTTGTCAGGAAATGACAAATCTTTGACAGCATTTTTACAGTCATTAAATGACTGTGCCACAATAAATGAGTTATCTATGTAAGGAAACATAGTGTGTCCTTTTCTAGCCATAGCCGAAAAAAACGGCTTTAACAATTTAGTAAAAAGGCGTGGGGTGCAAGCTAATCCATTTGGCATACATGTGAATTGGAAAAGTTCATCCTCCCAAATAAATCTCAGAAACTTTCGGTGTTCTGTGTAAATAGGAACCGTATAATACGCGTCCTGTAAATCTACGCTGGCCATCCATGCATCAGGCGTAACCAAATCCCTGGAAGTTTCTAAAGAAAACATCTTAAAATGGCGATATTCTACTAATTCGTTTAATTTAGTTAAATCAAGAATCATTCTGATGTCACCATTAGGCTTAGGTCGGGAAAAAATATTAGAAATAAATTCCCCAGGAGTGTGATCAACTTTCTCTATAATACCCTTTGATTTAAATAGCAAGACTTGATTACTTAAGGCACTTTTCTCTAAGGAATCAAATTTATAAGGAAAAGGAATTTGTGTTTGAACTGGTAATTCCGTAAATGGGATTTTAACTCCTGTAACTATCTCTAAAATGTCGTCATCTTTAGTAATTTGAACCCATTCTGAAAAACAATTAGAAATGTTGCCTGCATTAAATTTCCTTACATCAGTTTGTGTCTCTTCTGCCACCATCTCTGCTACCACTGGTGTAGTCTGTGTAGCAGTGTTTATTTGTTCCCTGGGCGTGGGAAGAGCTGTTTGGGAGCAAACTCCTTGCGGAACGGGCGGTTTCCGTCGTTCCACCCTTGACGGTCTCTCCGTCCTCTGGCTCTTGGTAGATATCCGTAGGAGTGGCCTGACCTCCCAGCCCTCATGCCTCGGCGATTCCGAAAATCCCCTCGGGGCCAGTGGAATCTGGAGGAGTTGTCGAACTTCCGGACACTCTCCATATTTTTGCCACTTTTGGCTTCTGCTTCAACCTCCTTGAACAGATAAGGAAGTTGGCCCCCGAACATTTTGGTTTTGTCAAGGGGTTTGCCTTTGATGGGTCTTGGCGCCAGAAAGAGGGTGTACTCTTTCCCATCGTTGTCTGTCACCTTCTTAGATCTTGCGACCTCTTTACCGGCAGAAGTGGTGACAGCTTTGTATACATTTTCGTATCTCCGGTAACTTAAAAAGTTACTCGCTTCAGTGAGCAAGGCGATGCTCTTATCCATCACTCTTGCTAGAGATGATAACTTATTCTGTCTGCATTCTATTGGCGACCGGTGCCACTGAAGTCAGTGCCCCTAGCACGGCTTTATGGATAGTGAAGAGAACGTTTTCAAAACGTTTCTTCTCCTCACTGAGATGAACTCCTGAGTCTATCTCCTTCACCACTGTGTCTGGGATTCCTTTGATCCCTGCGATCTGCTCTGTGAGCTTGTTAATGATCTCTGCCGGCTTAAAAGTATTAAAGTGCCCTTTAATCGTTTCGCGCATCATTGTGGTGGTCTTTAGCTTTTTCGCCTTTTCTTTTTGACAGCGCTTGCGGACTTTCCCGCCGATCTTAGCATAGAGATCGGCTCTCTCTGTTTCAGAGTCGGACTCTGTACTCGACGAGTCCGATGAAGAGTCGGAAGAAGAATGGTTCTTCTTCTTCTTACTCTTCTTCTTGGGCTTTTTAGCTTTCTTCCCTTTAGTCGCTTTTGTAAATTTGTCTCCTGACGAACTCACAGCCCTCTTTCGTTTCTTTGGTTTCGTTGGCCCAGGAATCTCTAGGGCCGAATCTGTTTCTTCCAGATCTGACACGTCTTCCCAATCCGAGTCTAGGACTGGGAGCTGCCGACTTGTGGCGATGTGGCTGCTGGGCTGGAGTTCTCTCAGCCTTTGCTCGACCAGCTGGTTTATCTGGGCTTTCAAGTCTACCGGATAAGTCGTCCTGTCATCACTATCTCGGTCAGAAACGACATCAGCCCCGGGCTGTGGAGATGGGTGAGCCGTCAACCCCGGCGACGAATCATAGCCGGTGGGCACGCGTCCCTCCGCTGCAGCGGGCGGCGGTTTGTTTCGCTTTGTAGCCATCGGTACTCTGTAACCAAAAAAGATTACTTATTAAACCGGAATCAACTCAACTGAACACCGAAGTGACGCCAGGTTAACCTGGGTTGAGGATCTATGTGGTACTGAGTAACGTATTTACACCGTTCTCAGTACAGGCGTGATAAGCTAAGTGTATTGTCGTAGGTTTGTGGTATCGAAACCAACCATACGAGGGGTAGGCCTCTAGGACCTCCCACCTCTCTGTCCCGTACACTTCTCCCTCCTGTGGCATTCTGCGCCAGCAAGTTGGAGAAAATGCTACGAAACTCGGAGGAACGCCTTCTTCAAAAGGGGAATCTATAAAAGAAACCCAGGATCATCCCCAACAACACCCTCTATTAGGGTCCGATGGAATCTCCACAGGAGATGTGACCGTGCCAACATCTCTACCCGTATCAAAGCGGGTTGATAGAACCATGGTTTTGTTTCGAGTACAAAGAATCCTTTGTTCTATCCGTATTATTATAAATGCTAATCTAGTCCAAAGTGGACTTAAGAAAGTTCAGAACTTTCAAATCTAGATGATATAATCCATCATAAACAAGCTCAACCAAAGTTTTTATATCTACTTACGGTTAAATCACTTGTTGTAGATAAATCTTGCCGGAGCAACTCAACGAACGTCCTCCGGTCGTGAATTGTTTATGCTAATTGCTGGACCGGATGTGCTTCCCTCTCCCTAGCCTGAGGCTGTATACCGAGGTAAAATACATATATATAGGCTTATATATATACGTATATATGTTAAATAAGTAAGAACCTAAAAGAGTAATGCTAATTAACGAGCTACGTAAAATATTACATGATAATATATTTTACTAAATTTAAATAAGCTTAAAGAGATCACTGTTTTGAACACCCATAGCCAACAACAAACAACTCCATATCTTCCCTTTTTAATTTTTTTTATTTCTTCATGATAGCCATCAATGCAATGTTTGTCAAACACTAGAAATCTTAGACGGCTGAGCACCGTCTTATGCTGATGAATAAATATTCTAAAATTAGATTGGGGGTTGCGGGTTGGGGGGGGGGGGGGCCTTGCTCGTTCAATCAGACCAGTGGTGACAGTATCAGCATTTCAAGTTGATCCTTGTCGAGTACTATAAGGGTTTGAAGTTCAATGTTCACTTCGCAATATGCTATAAGAGTGCCTCTGAATGCACTTAGTACATTAAAAAAGTGGTCCACCATTGAACTTTGTCAAAGCTGGTGAAAGCATCAAATTTACCTAGACCTAAATTTGAAAGATGTATATTTCGTTAACTTGCTTCAGACGCGTAGATACGATGACTAGAGCACTCTGGTGGTCCTGGTAGGAATTAGTAGATGAGTCGGCCTCATGAAAATGGGCCAAATGGTGGTCAATTTAAGATGTCGGCATCGCAATTCTTAAAAGTGTAGTGCATTTCTTTGTTTCATATTAAATTATCCTAGAAACAAAGAGGGTTGTTGTATTTTCTCTACCTTTACATTCAGGATAAATTTAAGAAATGTTCAACCCCTCTGTCAATGCTAAACTATAATTATGCCATTCGACACCGACATCCAATGCTCGATGCCGACAACTTTAGCAGATGTCGGCATCGCAATTCTTAAAGTGTAGTGCATTTCTTTGTTTCATATTAAATTATCCTAGAAACAAAGAGGGTTGATGTATTTTCTCTATCTTTACATTCAGGATAAATTTAAGAAATTTCCAACACCTCTGTCAATGTTAAACTATAATTATGCCATTCGATGCCATTCGATGCTGACATCCAATGCTCGACGCCGACAACTTCCCCCGATTGGCCTATTTTCGTGAGCCTGACTCAGATACTGTGGAAACATGTACAAATTAAGAACAACTGACCATCAAAGAAATTATTCTAGGTCTAATTCTAGACCTTTTTCAATTTAAATGTGTTGACTGAAAATTTTAGCGACATATGTGGTGCATTCATTACACTGGCACTGAAGTAAAGTCATTCCCTTTCTCAACGGCAAATACTGCAAAACAGAGCCTTAAGGTGGACAAACTACACCCAACCTACGACATCCACAAAAAAGAACAAAGTTAAATTATTAGAGAACAGGAGAGTAATACACCTAAAAACACTGGCATTTGGTTATAGTCGAGAAAAAAGGTACCTAACCCAGCCACAAAGCAACACCAGAGCAAACAATGCACCAATACTAACGCAAACCAGAAGCCATATCAAAGCACATGAAAGAAGTACACTAGAAATGGCTGCCAAAGTGTGGAATGCCCAAACGGTAAAGTAAAGACAAATTCTTGACCTAAAAACATACAAAAAATATCTGTGCAAGGCAAAACCAGGAAACCGCCCCTGAACTGTGACCAAGTGGGGCATGTGATATGTCACAGCTCGCCAGCTGGACAGCTCTTGGGAGGTGCCCAGGCCAAAAAACTAAGCAGATATCAACAAAACCACACACCAAACATCTATTGCGTACAAGCCTATAATATGTAAATCGACTAGGCTAATCTAGGGATAAAAGTAGAAGGAAAACAATTGTCAAGAAAAAACAAAAAAACTAACGTAGATTTACTAACCATAACACCAACTATAAAAAAAAAAGATTAAAAAAAGACGAAAATGCCCAGCATTGAAAACAAGCCCGATTATCCGAGCTTACACGTTGTACAGAGCATAAATATCCCATCAACATTTTTTTTTTAAAAGGCTATTAAATTAGGTATTTCTATTATACCGACCCATCCAGGGCAGAGGCTAAGGACTAACATGTGTATATATATATATATACATAAACACTACCTATACTCATAGGTCGGTGGAAAATGATTTCACCAGAATTCAGAAACCGGAAAAAGCATAGGGGGCCCCCATTTGCAATTGAAAAGAACAACTCTGTTTGGCTGAAACCACTGAAGCCATTTGACTGGTCCTATTTCCATTCAAAAACGAATGTCAGGGGTCGGTCCTAAGCATAGCTTATTCATATTAATATTATTTTCTTTCAGTTTTATGCTGGGTTTAGTGATCTTTAATATGATTCAAAGAATTAATTCTGGCGTCCTACGCACTTTACTTCATTCCACTACCCTCAGGTGATGGAAATCCTCTATTATAACACATTTTACACTGAGCATACTTTAGAGTAAGCTGCTACCCACATTACTTCTTTCGACTGCCATCAGAGGGTGGATTGGTAGTGGAAAATGTCTATTCTAACACCATTGCCACAGTGCATCGTGGGTTCGAACCCTGGTCGAGTCAAAGTAATGACTTAAAAATTGATACTACACAATTCTGAACAATCTGGACAACTCCTGAATGCAATCTAATTGCACCCGGAGTGTCTTAGCTTCGAGAACGAGCATATTAATGAAATCAAAAATATTTTTTTAAATAATCACTTTCGGGAGGGAGAACACCACACAATGTCGGTGTACAGCCTATAAGCATACAATGTTTGTGAAAATACTGACTTGGTGCTGGAATCCACACAATGTTTGGGTAAATGTATATCAGCACACAATATTTGTGAAAATGATCACCTGATGCTGGCAACACCACACAATGTCCGTGTAATGCAGATCCGTACACAATGTCTGTGGCAATAATCCTTCTATACACGATATTCATGCATATATATATAGCGACACACACACAAAAACAAACAAAAATATAGAAGTCCCCAAGACTAACGCCTCCTCCTCCTGGTGTGCCCACAGAACAGCTCCACACAAGCAATGCAGGCGCGTTTTGCTATGTGCTGTTCCTCTGAGTCCGGCGTGGTCAGTCTGGTCTTCTCGTGGGTGTGAGAACGCAACACTCGTGTAGGGTGACTGTCACAGCAAACTGGTGGTGGGCGTTTGACTGCACCGGTCACTGTCCTAGAGTAGTCCACCTCCCGTGTCACATCCCGTGTCACATCCAGTGTCACATCCAGTGCACCAGGGGACACGTCCCCCGGCGTCGTGCCAGGTAGTCACCATCCGCCACGCATCGCTGGTCGCTGCATCGGTGTCCGGTGTGTGGGTGATGATGACCTCTTCAATTGGCCCGCCGGCACGCTTGCACCCGCGTGCCGGGTCGACCGTCATCTCAGGCCTGGCCCCGTCATGCCTCATCACCTGTTCGGGACTCTGGGGAACAAAAGACAGGCGAGACACACAAGTACCGCTAGCTGCACCCCTGCCCATCATCCCCCCCATTACTTTGCCCACTTACACCATCATTACCTCTGCCACCTTTACCACCCTGCATACAGTTAGTGTCACCATCCCCACACATGCCATCATGACCTTGGCCACCTAGCCCTGCACCCCGCATGCCATTAGTGTCACCATTTCTATACCAGCCATCATTACCTTTGACACATCTACCAGCCTCCCCCTGGTCACTCATGTCATTGTTACTCTGGCCACCTACACCAACCCTTCCTAGGCCACTTATCCCATTACTACCCCAACTTACCTCCTGATAGGGGCTCTTATGGCCATTGACCATACCTCGGTCCTCCTTAGCCCTACTTAGCCCCCATCAGTGTCACGGTCCGGTAGTCGGGCATCGGTACCCGCAAGTCCAGTCGACGCGCGTCACTTTTATGGCCCCCATTGTGCCTGGCGTGTCCCGCGTCGTCAGCTTCCTTATGGCCTATCAGTGGGGAACCTCTATTTACATTAGTAGGGACCAATTGCCCATTACAGTTATTCCCCACCTGTAGCTTGGCCCCTCCACGTGTCACCATCGCATGTGTGCTCGGCATGCCAGCCCTAATAGGGGCAGCTGTCACTCAACCCCAGCTGCAGGTGGTGTCCATAATGGCTGCAGGTGGTGTCCATAATGTATGCAGGATGGCTGGGTGTGCTTGCCCATCGGCCCTGTGGTAACAGGTAGTTGCAGACAGTTACAATAAACATATATTAAAAATGTCCTTCTCCTCCACTTGCACTCTTACTGGTGCCTAAAAGGGAACATTTCACCAAACATTAACTGTCTCTTACATAGAAACATCACGTCATAACCTCGGGCACCATGTGTTATCATATTTTCCACATAGTCTCTTATGTCACACAGTGAGTGGGGCACCCATTGCTTCTCTGTTACATAACCTTGGTCCCCACTCCCTCCTCCGAGAATAATAATGCTCTCTGCCAATATATAAATCTGAACCGAAAATCTGTATATTTTTACATCCGACACGGATGCCTCATACCCTCCACCGGCACAGAGGGCGCCCCAGGAGCCACAGGATGAGCACGCAAACCATGGAGGACAGGATGGCAGGCCGGATGGAGAAACTCCACGGCACCATGGGATATATCGCCGATAGGGACCAGGACCAGGAGCGACAACCGCCCCGGGTCGAGCAATCTCCCCACTCCTTGGAGGCAGCGCCGGTGTTGCAGTTTCCGCGGCACACCAGTTTGCGAGGGACGCATACATTCAAATGCATTGTCAATGGCCGTGAGCAAATGTTCATACAGAAAAAGTCAAACATCTCTCAAATTAGACCACCTAGAATCAAATCGCTTGGTACAGATATAGAAAATATCTTTACCAAAAAGATTGTATTAAATTTATAAGGTTAGGGTTCTTGATTTCTATTAATTTTGAATAAAACTAATGTTTTGCACTGCGCGTACCATCAAACTCAAGGCATTGTCAATGGTCGTGAGCAATCTTCATAAGAAAATACAGAAAAAGTGAAATATCTCTAAAACCACACCACCTAGAAACAAATTGTTTGGTACACATATAGAAAACATCTTTACCAAAAACATTATATTAAATTTATAAGGTTAGTGACGATGCTGTTCGATTTTGATGCATGCTCAGAAGCGATGTGTCCCTCGCAAACTGGTGTACGTGCCGCGGAAACTGCAACACCGGTCTCCCTCACCTCCGGCCCGTCAGGCAAACCTTTCCCAGGTCATGAGGCAGCGCCACTGACACCGATTCCCCTCACTAGATGACCGTCCACCCCCCCCCCCCGACGAGGAGGGATAATCGACACCATGAGCGGGTGCCACACCCCCGCTGGTAACGCATCCCAGCGCACGCCGGTCACACATAAGGGATAACCACCACGTAAAAATGAGGTCAACAGATGGGGGATTGCTATACAAAGATGGGAGTTCTTAATCTGGTGTTATTAAATTTAACTATTTCTAGTAATAGTCCCCAAAGTTATCTATTGGTTATATCTGTGGATTGTGTTATTACCAGTGAGTTAATAAATAATATATTACTGTTGGTAATGGTCATATCCTCAATCTTGGTCATTTTCTCTAATTACAGTAAAACCTCTCTAAATCGACCGACCTTGGAACCGACTTTAAGTGGTCCATTTAGGGAGGTGGTCGGTTCAGGGAGTTAAACAATGGTTACAATGGTATTGTTGGGACCTAAATAAAGCGATCGATATAGAGTAGTGGTCGATCTGGGGAGGTGTTCGGTTAGGGAGGTTTTACTCTATATATGTTATTTGATATTAAATGCAAGGATATAATGATAAATTCATTAATAATAAATATAATGATAACTGCAAAGATAAAAAATATTAAAATAGGTCAAAAGATGGGGAATTTCTATAGAAATATGGCAGCTTTATATCTGGCAGTATTATTCTTAAACATTTTTAGTAATATTCTCCAAATTTATGTTCCATTCCTTATATTTGTGGATTGTGCTATTGCTAGTGAGTTTATAATTTATACATTTCTGCTTGTGATGCTCGTGATACCCCCCATTTTTGTAAGTTTCTCTTATTATATATCCTACCATCTTGTTGGTTAAGAAAAGAGGCATTTAATTTGCTTCGTCTATTCTAATGGGGACCTTTCAGTTTGCATGAGTCTCTCGTCAGATGGCGCACCATGCCGGTCTCTGTAATGCTTTGGTTGGATAGAAGCAGTTCCTTCTACTATCAAGTGTGAGGAATTTGGTGTGTGTGGTGGGGGTGTATGGGGATTTAGGGGTGTGTGGTGGGGGCTTAGGGATGTGGTGGGGGTGTAGGTGTGTGTGGTGGGGGTTGATGGTGTGTGTGGTGGGGGTGTAGGTGGTTTGTGGTGGAGGTGTAGGGGTGTCTTGCAGAGCGGCACCTCACAATCTTTAGCATCCCTAAACCCCCACCACACACCTACACCCCACCACAGCCCTAAACCCCCACCACACACCCACCACACACCTATACCCCCTACACCCACCACACACACCTATACCCCCGGTACCCCTTACTTACCCCCACCACACACCTAAACCCCCACCACACACTTACACCCCCACCACACACCTACACCCTCACACAACACAACCACACCTACACCACCCACACACACCTACACCCTCACCACACACACCTACACCTCAATCAACACACTACACACCACCACACACCAAACCACCACACACACCCCACACACCTACACCCCCACCACATCCCTACCCCCACCACACACATCCCTACACCCCCACTACACCCCTAAACCCTCATCACACGCCTACACCCCAACCACACCCGTAAACCCTCACCACACACCTACACCCCCACCACCCACACACACCACACACCTACACCCCCACCACACACCTACACTCCCAGCACACACACCACACACCTACACCCCAACCACACCCCTAGACCCTCACCACACACCTACACCCCCACCACACACCTACACCCCCACCACACACATACCTACACCCCCACCACATCCCTAAACCCCCACCACACACCCCCACCCCCACCACACACCTACACCACCAACACACACACACCTACACCCTTCTATCCATCCATGATGGCCGACTTGGACCGGGAACGTGTGCTGCCACCAAGTGTATAGCGAGAGAAATGGCTCATTAAAGGATACTGCTGAACTTGTCATCCTCTTCAAATATGTGTTCGACGTTGATGTCACTTTCCCTGCAAGGTAAAGTAGGCAGTGAATCAGTCAAACAGATACAGTATCTATCATACCATAACGACAATTACAGTGATACCTGAATCCACCAGATGGGATAACATTCGTCTGAATGCAGTTGTCCTTATAAGACAGGTATTGCTGCACTGACTATTCATGGGGGTAACAACAAGATAAATCTAGCCTAGCTAATTCTAAGGTAACCTTTCCATATACAGTGGGAGGAGGGGCAAAGATTAGCTGGGTTTGAAGGCCAAGGACGTGGTGAAGGGAGAAAGGGTACAGGAAATGTCAGTTCGCTACAATGGACTGTTTGTACAGTAGTACATGTATTAAACAGACAGCTCTGAATCCAGACCAATGTTGTCCTGGCTTTCAAGGTGTCCTCTCAATGGATGGATAATCAAGTGGGGAAAAAAAAGTGTGTATATTAAAAGATTGTTTGCACATGACAGAGGGACCGCTGAAGACAGGTTCTACTGTACATACACATAGCTCTCTTATGGGGGTGGGGTGGGGGCTATGCCGCCTGATTCGAATAAGGGATGCTGGAGACCGAGTGGGAGAAAGGTTAATTTATTGACATTGGTATGAACGGTAGAACGGGGGTGGTGGGGGGGGGGGGGGGGGGGGAGAGTCAGTCGATGTCGACGGGGGGCTTCCCTGATCGCCGTGTGCTCTGAGGGCACCGGAGCTAACTCCTACGAAGTAGTCCTTAAAATAGTGGGTGTGGTAAAAGTCCAGTATCCAACGGCAAGTGGGTCCGAATGGCTTGAGGAGGGGAGAAGTTTCAGGTCAGTGATGTTTGTCCTGCCCGCTTGGGTCGTGGTGGGTACCCGGCTCCCCCATCGAATCAACCACAATTCGGAAATTATGAGACCAGGGTCGTGTCGGGGTGGTCGGCCAGGACCCTCCTCCAATTCGGGATATTCAAGTTGGAGGGAAGGGGGATGCAGGCGGCCAAAAAGTATGGGAGGGGGTGGCCCGTGCATCGCCGTATGCTGCTGCATAGCCGGGGTACCGCTGCCAGGCCGAGCCGGATATCACCGGCCAGATGTTGTCCAAGGTTTGCTTATACTGCTGGTGGGGTGGGGCCACACCACGGCTCCACCGGGAGTGTTTGTTGGAGTAGGCCATCGATGACGTCGGTGACCAGCTCGGAGAGACCCACCGGAACGACAGCCCGGGCCACCCCCCCTCTCCCCCTGCCAGGCCGGCTCGCACGCCAGGGGAGGGTGGGGTGTCAACGCACCCCCCGGCCAGACCCGGGCGACGAACGTCATGTAGGATCCGGGTCAATCGGGGTAAGCGGCCACATCCCGCCCACTGGCCCGCCGTGTAGATGTTATTGTTCCGGGGCCGGCTGTGACATCACAGGCCGTGCCGTAATGGGGCTGTCACACTACGACGTGACTACGTCAGCGTAACCACAACGTGAAAATAATGATATCACGTCGAAGTTATCGGCGTAATATGCAAATTGTGGACGTGAATGCCGCGTAGTTGACGTGACCGTAACGTGACCGTAACGTGACCGTAACGTGACCGTAATGTGACCGTAACGTGACCGTAACGTGACCGTAACGTGACCGTAACGTGACCGTAACGTGACCGTAACGTGACCATAACGTGACCGTAACGTGACCGTAACGTGACCGTAACGTGACCGTAACGTGACCGTGACGTGACCGTAACGTGCAAAACGCGGCCCACACGTTGCTCCCACCCGGGCCGTCGGTCTGACGTGACATAACGTGACTCTAACGTCATTTACGCTGCTATAACGATCGCGGAACGTCTACCTAACGTCATTGTCACGTCATCCCGACGTGACGGCGTCACGTCGAGATACGTCGAAAGTTTTGAACAGGTTCAAAACCTCGACGCGCGCTGACGTAACACGACGTAACATGACGTAGCTCGACGTCACTCTAACGTCATTATGACGTCATCATAACGTAACCCAACGTACGGCAACGTAATGACGAAAAATGATCACGTTAGGCTCACGTTGGCTCGTTACGTCGTAGTGTGACAGGGGTATTAGCTTGTTTCGGTGTGTCCTGCGCCCGAAAATGGACAGGCCGGGGACCAGCGGCTGCGGGCACCGGCGTGTGTGGCTTATATGTGGTGCAGGCCTGGGACCCAGCGGTGGAGCGATTATTCAAATTAAGGGGTTCCCCGAGGCCGGTCTCCGCCGGCGCGTACCTGCCGCCCGGCCGGGGCCAGGAACCACCGTGCGTCAGGATGCCAGAGGGGGGTAACCCTGCCCGGCGGGAAGCCAGGTGGCTCTGCTGTAGGAATGTCAACAACCACAGATGTGGTACTTGCGGTTTTGTCATGGGTGCCTTGGGTGCGCTATGGTCAGAATCCGTGTGATGGCGGGGAGAGGGGGGGGGGGGCCCCACCTGCAGCCTAAAAATCCGCTGACCACTTCTTCCCTGTCCCCCTCTCCCGTGACTTTTTTTTAATAGCATGCCACCTCGGCGTGTTTGGTGACTATTCACCGGACTTTTGCGCAGTACCCACAGACGTGGGCGAACATTTGGCTTCCCGTGCCGTGCGACTCACCCTTACTGGCCTTGTCGCACGATTCGGGGTCGCGGTTCCAGGCCAAGCACAGGGCGCCCATTGCCACCTTATCATAGGCGTTCCGGGCATCCGAGCTCGCCTTCTGAGTCTTAGCGCCGTCGGCCGTAGTGCCGTTCGCCCTTGTCGGCATGTGTCCGGCCATCACGATTATTTCTATTTGCACCGACGTAAGGGCGGCCACGTCTCTCCATCCCATGGCATGGGCCGGGAAGCCACGCTGAGGCTTGAGCCGCTTCAGGCCGAGCGTATACTCCTCCCGGGTGGCATCTCCCTTCTTTATGGACTTCCCTTCATCCCCCCTCTCAACCAAGTCATACGGAATAGATATTTTGCAGAAATACTTTTTTGCACGTGAAAGTCTTGCTGTCGGCCGCAGTGGCAATGATCCGCATGGCTTCCTCGGCCGTTGAGCGGGGGCTACGGTCGTAGCCGTCGGCCTCCTGGCAGTGCTGGCGGCGCCCAGCCGGAGTGTCTGGGCTGTCTCTCCATGTTCGTCTCAGCTGTCAGGCCCTGAGGGAGGAGGGGCGTTTCCCATGATATGTCCGCCTCCCCGAACTCGCCTTCCAGGTCGCCGGGCAGGTAAGCCGGGCCGGGGAGTATGGGGAGGCTGTTTGGATGTGGGGGCGGCATCGGTGGTCCTTGCTGGGGGCCGGTGTCGGCTGCCTCCGGGGCCGGGCCAGTCGGTCGTCTGTGCGGGAGGCGGCCACGGCTGCCTCCACAAGTGCCTTCTCCTGCCTAAGGACGTTCTGCTCCATTCATTGCCAGCGCGTCTCCATGGCCCTTCCCGTCGGCGGTGGCTTCCGGGGAGGGGCAGAGGGCAGCTGCCGGTGCGATGCGCCGGCGGGGGATGGCGCGGCACTGCCATCTTGTACGCTTGTCTCTGCGAGCTGCTCCTCCGCCGGGGGAGGTCTCCTGGCCACGCGCTATGTGGGCCTACCGAACGGTCATGAGGTTTGTCTTGTCCTCTGCATCCTCCTTTTCACGTGGGTCGTTTTTAACGGGAGGTGGGGGTGATTTCGTGGGTGATGGGGGTGGAGTCGGGTGATGCAAGTTATTTTAAAAGTCCAGTGTCCAAGGGCAAGTGAGTCGGAATGGCTTAGGGTGGGGAGAGGTTTCAGGTCAGTGATGGCCGTCCTGCCCGCTTGGGGCGTGGTGGGTACCCGGCTCCCCCATCGAATCAACCACAATTTGGAAATTATGCGACAATTTCTGTACTTCTGGTTGAAAACAATTTCCATTAAAAGCCTCAAAACAGTCTGACTAAGTGATTTGCAGGTCAGTCACTATAATATCTCGCCCCTGGTTGTAAACAGTGAGATATTATTGCACTGATTATCAAAGGGCTCACGGAGCTAGTATGAAGATAAACAGCCAGCTAATTAAGTCTGTAAATTGTCCATGCACAATGAGTGGGGTGAGTGACCAGTTGCGTTTGCAGGGATGATAGTGATGTGGGAGGAAAAAATCGGAAATTAACGGTGAAGTGGGCCATTTTTATTAGTACATTCCCATTAATGACAGCAGAATGCGGCAGACCTCGTCATATGCATTGTGCAAAACCTATGCTTGGAAACGTACCCCCATCATTTTTATTTCTCCTCAAATTTACACCTATATCAAAAATGTCCCGGACTGTGAAAAAAATCGGAAATCCGACGAAAATCGGAAATGGCTCAACCCTGGGTTGGGAGCACAAGTGGAGACTATCAGACAACTGCCGTCTGCTTTTGCGGGGAGCGGGGAGTTGGAGGGAGACAAATATTTTAGCTAACGGAATACCTCATTTTTCAGCAGCAAAATGCTGATCTTCCATCCTTTAATAGCAACATATACTGACACAATTCTTTATAAAAGATAGCAATTATATTCTACTACTCTAACTACTCCTTTAAAGCACCATAGTCCGATGAAAGCAGAACATTTTCGAAACCAAAACACTGATCTAGAATTGGATCTACATACTCAAATCGGATCATGGTCCCAGCGGCATGGTCTCCCAGTCAGGCAGCACTATAAAGTCACCATCAGTATGTACTATCACAAGTCGGTCGAGCCACCCTAATAATGACCTTCGTTGTTGCCAGGATGCAAAAACCCTCAACAAACAAAAAGCATTAGACACTGGCAGTTACTTACTGGATGAGATTGGCCCGGTGGAGCAGGATCACGTGGGTGGCGGACATTGTTGGGCGGCAATTGACCCGGTACTTGCAGCATCGTCGTGCGACCGCAGAAAGGATCCTCCTCACTGCCCGGTTTTCGGAAGCTTCACACAGCGTTTTAATCAAGTAACCTGCAACAGCACGAGGCAGGCTGCTATTTACGGCTACCCTAACAACAACAAAGGAACCATTGCATTATGGTCAAATATTATATTTGTGTTACAAAGGACGTGCACACATGTTGAGCTGCGTACAGTAACTGATTTATTTCTTTGTGTCGATTACCCAGCAAACCTACCATGTGACCTCTCGTGACCCCGCTGGGTGGCCGGCCGCTATACACACTATACAAATATTACATATGTGTATATATATATATATATACATATATATATATATATATATATATATATATGTATATGTGATGTATAACGTATTATCTGAGTACAAAGATACGTAAGGGAATATTACTTATTATTATTGTTGTTCTTATCCTCCGTAAGATATGACGCTTTACCGGTGTACACCTTACTTGTATTGTTTTTTAAAACCTATTTTCCCCTGACCAGCTTTGCGTTGTCCAACAACTTATTTGCTACTTTGTTGTTTCTTTCCACCTTCTTGTTATAGTGGAGTGCAAAGGACCTGGCTGTCTTCCAGCCTGCATGTTTAAGAATAGTGTTAACTGAAATTCCTAACGCTCTTGCCTTTGATGCTGCCGCACTTCGAGTTGAGTGTGGGCCATATACCTTTGTGTTTACACCTGCCCTATCAAGTAATTAAACAGTCCATCATGCTAAAGTGTACCTTGATATAGGCACATGTGGGCGTAAGTAGCTAACCAATAGCTGCTTTCCTACCCTAATGTCTTGTGTGTGCACCAAATAAGCTCTAAGAGCTCTAACTACAGAAATACGTGGGCACTCGTCATACGTATACAAAGATATTGATGACAACGGATCTCCAAATATATTTGACTTGAGTAATTTTTTCAGATGAAAAGTCACTTCTTTTCCCCATTCTTCCATCCCCTCAATAGAGAGAGCAACAATAGTTTGGCCTCTGTGTCCTGTTACTAAGAGTAACAAAATAGCTAATTTCAGGGTAAGTTCCCTGAGATTCAAGTTCCTGTTTCCTGGCCAGTCTCGAAACGTATCAAACACTTTATTCACATCCCAAAACCTAGAATACTTTGATGTTGGTCTTTTTTTTGCATAAACTGACCGCATTTGCCAATGAACCAATTGATGTTTCTCGATTGTTTGTCCATCCACCCTGGGTAACATCACTGACAAAGCACATCTCACCATGTAGATTCCACCAATCCCCAGACCTTCCTCTGCTAGGGTCCTTAGCAACCGGCAAACTTGTGCTATTGATGGTGCTAACTGTTTAACACCTTTCATAATACAAAACAGTCCCCACTTTTTTTATGCATTTGCATAAAGTTTCCCTGTCCCTTCATGCCATGCTGATGACACAATGAAATCCGTTGTTGATGGGTCTAACCCAAAAACGGAATACCACCAAGGGGGTTGTTGAGGCGTCTCCTTTTTCCTCCAGTGGTCCCTGTGGGACCAGATTGTTTTGTGCTTGTGGAAGGAATCGCTGCTCTGGACTCCACCTGTTGAGCGCAGCAAACCGCAGTTGGCTGGGCCAATGCGGCGTCACTAGGATTGCATTGGCTTCCTCTATCCATAGTTTCCGGGTGACTCTGGCAATCATGCTGAATGGGGGGAACACGTAGAAGAACAGGTGGGACCATTTAAACGTAAATGCATCTACTTTCCAAGAATCAGGTTCTGGTTTCCACAACACATACTTTGGTAATTTTATATTTATCCTCGATGCAAATAAGTCCACATCCAGTTTACCCCAAAACCCACAAATTTTCTTGAAAATTCTTGGCGAAAGGGCCCATTCAAGGTGATCCTTGAATTCTCTACTGTGCTTATCTGCTATTACATTTAATGAGCCTGGGATGTAAGCAGTTGTGGGCCAATTCCTTCTCACCTCCGCCCATTGCCAAATTTGTTGAGCCATTGCATTACACTCCGGTGACCTAGTGCCTCCCATCCTGTTAATGTACGCCAATGTTGTAGTGTTGTCCGTATAAATCTGTATGTGAGCTTCCTTTTCTGTTATTATGCTTTGCAATCCCAGCCATACGGCTCTCAATTCCAGCACGTTAATGAGCGAATCTGACTCAACCTCTAACCATCTCCCTCCTGTGGCTGTGTCACCCCTGTGAGCCCCCCAGCCTTGGAGTGACGCATCCATAGTAATCTCAATTGATGGATTGTCTAATCTAATCGGGGTAGGAGAAAACCCCACTGCCTCCTGCCACCAGAAGATGTCCTTCCACCCAGCTACCGAGATATTCATGAGTCTTTCAAAGTTACCCTTGTTTATTTTCAAAGCCTTATTTTTATTTATTTCAAGTCCCTTAACATGAGCCTGCCCATAAAGAACAGCTGGTGTGTACGCCGTCATGAGTCCCAGCATTGCTGCTACCTGTTAAATTTTTATTTTCTTCCCTTTACCCAAATTACTTACAAAAGTGTGACAATTTTTTACTTTGGTAGGTGTTAAGGATACCTGCATTTTCTGGGTGTCTAGTTGGAAAGCTAGAAACTTGATCTTTCGAGTAGGTGTAAAAACCGATTTAGTTTTGTGGATGTTAAACCCCACTTTAGTCAGGATAGAGCACAGGTCATTCACAGCTTTTTTACATTTGTCACAGCTGTCAGCAATGATAAATGAATCATCTATGTAAGGAAATAGAATATGTCCTTTAGTTGCTAATTCAGCAAAGATAGGCGTAATAATGCGTGTAAACATGCGTGGGGCTGGTGATAACCCATTGGGAAGGCATGTGTATTCAAATAGCTGCCCCTCCCACATGAACATAAGGAATTTCCTATGTTCTTGTGCTATTGGTATCATATAATATGCATCTTTAAGATCTACACTCGCCATAAATGCCCCGGGTGTAATCAGGTCAATGGCCGTGTTAAGTGAAAACATTTTAAAATGTTGGTATTCTCCTGATTTGTTAAGCGTTGTTATCCTGAATGACCCATGAGGCTTTGGTCTCAGAAACACATTAGAGATGTATTCTCCCTGCATGTGTGTGGTGGTGACAATGACCCCTTTTTTACACAGTTTCAGAACCTCCTTTGTTACCAACAGCCTCTCCTCGTCAGAAAATCTGAATGGATGTGGAGTCCTTCCTTGCACAGGGATCTCCATGAAGGAGATAAGCACTTCTTCTATGGCCAATAAAACCCACGGACAATTAGTTAACCTTTTCCAAACATTAATGTGATTAATTACATTGCCGGCTAGCTCAGTCATAGTTACCCTATTCGAAACTGAGGGGGTAAATTGAACAGATGAAGTTTGGTGATCTACTTCCTTCCCCCCCCCTGTGGAAACCCTGGGGTTTCTGCCCGTTGGTCGTCTGTTGACGGTTCTGCGGAGAACGATTGTACTCATTCCAGATGGAAGTAGCTCTGCCTACTCCCCTGCCCCTGAAGGTGGGGGAGAAGTGTCTAGCCCCTCTGAAGGCCTGTCTTTTCCTGAAGACATTCTTGCCTCTCTTGGCCTGTCCACAACCGAGTGAGTCACTCCTGTGTGTGGCTGATGCCATCTGTTGTCCACATTTACTGCCCGATTCTACTCTCTTCAGTAGTTGTGGGATCTGACCCCCGAACATCTTCTTGTCAAAGGCCTTGCCCTTAATCTGTTTCTGGGGTGAGGAAGAGTGTAAACTCTTTCCCGTTCTTGTCCTTCACCTTTTTTGAGCATGTGATCTCCTTGCCTGCGTCTGTTGTAACCACCTTGTACACATCCTTGTACCTTCTGTAAGTTAAGAAGGTACTGGCTGCTCTGCCAAAATGGCTCTCTGGCTTGTGTACGTCACATTCTCAATCTTTTTCTTCTCCTCCGACATCGGGACTTCCTCGTCCATTTCTTTAGGGCATGAGGATTCAATGCCCTTGACACCAGTGAATTTCTCAGCCCCTCTGAGTATACCCTTGGTTGGCTTTAAGGTGTGGAAATGGCCTTTCTAGGCCCTCCTCAATAGTGTGCACAGTTTGACTTTTTTGTCCGGTTTAGTCAGCCGGTTCGTAGCCGCCAAGTCAAACTCTTTTGCCAAAGCTCCAGTGTTGTTGGTATCAGAGTCAGAATCTTCTGATGATGATGAGCTAGAGCTTGACGAAGATGAAGAAGAGGCATGCCTCCTCTTTTTCTTATTCTTTTTCGTCTTCTTATCTTTGCGTTTGCCTGCATTCGCTCTTTTTCCTGCTTTATTGTACTCATCACCCTCCGACACCTCCGAGAATCAAACATACAATTAAACATTGAATCAAGCACAGAAACAAGCATAGAACCAAGGATAAGATCAAACAGCAAGAGAATAATAGTAAATGGATCAAATTTCAATTGATGTTAGACTACTGGTTATATATTAATCAATTTATTAGAAAACATACAAGAGCATACACACTCTACTGTTGTTGTACTTCTGTAATAGAGGAAGACAGACATCATTAGGCGAAGTTACTGTGAGGGTGAGTGCAGGTCATGGATATAGACCTGAGACATATTTGGTGGGCCATTAAATACCCCGGCCTAGTGGGGAGGGCTGGTCACATGACCACCTGTTGGTTGGGTACAAATAGGTAACGAGTCCCTTGCTAGCACGTTCCCTGCAGTGGCTGGGAAGTGGCGTAGGAGAATGGCACAATGTATGGACAGGGTCTGGCCTCACTGCACTATCCAATACAGTGCCCTTTGGGATAATAATAATAATAATAATAATAATAATAATAATAATAATAATAATAATAATAATAATAATAATAATAATAATAATAATAATAATAATAATAAAATATTTATTTCCACGTGATCAATGTACACACAAGTTGATATTTATATCAGTAATTTTTTCACTTTTTGTTTGCACTTTCTTGCTATTTATCAGGTAGTGGCAGTTTGAGGTTGAGGCTAAAATTAGTCAGGTAGTAGAATAGTTGAGACTAAAATTAGTCAGGTAGTGAAAGGAAGAGGTTGAGCTAAAATTAGTCAGGTGGTGACAGGAGTTGAGGCTAAAATTAGTCGAGTGGTGGCAGAATAGTTGAGACTAAAATTAGTCAGGTAGTGAAAGGAAGAATTTGAAGCTCAAATTAGTCAGTTATTGACAGTAAGAGGTTGAGGCTAAGATTAGTCAGGTAGTGGCAGTAAGGTTTGAGATTTAAATTAGTCAGGTATTGACAGTAAGGGGCTGGGGCTAAATTTAGTCAGGTAGTGTCAGAAAGGCATTGAGGCTAACATTAATCAGGTAGTGACGGGTTGAGGGTAAAATTAGTCAGGTAGTGACAGTAAGGGGTTGAGGCTAAACTTAGTCAGCCAGTGAGAGTAAGGAGCTGAGACTAAAATTAGTCAGCTAATGACAGTAAGGGGCTGAGACTAAAGTTAGTCAGCTAGTGACAGTAAGCGGCTGAGACTAAAATTAGTCAGCTAGTGACAGTAAGTGGCTGAGACTAAAATTAGTAGGCTAGTGACAGTAATGGGTTGAGACTAAAGTTAGTCAGCTAGTGACAGTAAGGAGCGGAGACTAAAATTAGTCAGCTAGTGACAGTAAGGAGCTGAGACTAAAATTAGTCAGGTTGTCAGAGTAAGGGGATGAGGCTAAAATTAGTCAGGTAGTGACTAATTTTAGTTCATGATCGACCGAGTCAATCATGAACTGTTAATCAAATGTTTACAAGATATTGGTGTCAATGGCAAAGACATTAAACTAATTGTGAACTTATACTGGACACAACGTGCATTTATAAAAATGGAGCAGGGCCTATCGGATGAAGTTATGATTAAACGAGGAGTTCGACAGGGGTGTGTATTGTCACCATGTCTATTTAACCTGTACACAGAGATGATTTTCAGACACATTGAAGATTGCAAGGGAGTGACAATAGGTGGCATGAACGTCAACAATCTTAGATATGCCGATGACAGTGTAATACTAGCAGACAGTGAGAAAAACCTACAAGATATAGTGAATAGAATCAATAAAGCTGGAATACTATTCAACATGAAGATGAATGCCAGGAAGACCAAAACAATGGTTATAAGTAAAAAGACAGATAAACCAAATGTCAATATAACCATAGATGGCACAAACATAGAACAAGTATCCGAATTCATATATCTCGGACAAAAGATTACAAATGATGGGAGATGTGAGGAAGAAATTAAAAGAAGGATAACAATAGCCCGAACAACATTCTCCAAAATGTATAGAGTGTTAACATCAAGTAAGATATTAATACAAACAAGGAAGCGTATTCTTCAGTGTTATGTGTGGTCTACTCTAATGTATGGGGCAGAGACATGGACAATCTCTAAGAAAATGTACAAACGTTTAGCAGCATTTGAGATGTGGACTTATCGAAGGATGATGAAAATATCATGGACAAAGAAGATCACCAACAAAGAAGTTCTCAGAAAAATTAAAAATAAGAAAAGCTTGTTTGCCACTATACAGACAAAGAAACTTATTTATTTTGGCCACATCATTCGTCAGAGTTCAATATACCGTACATTGTTGGAAGGGAAGGTGAATGGCAGCAGAGGGAGAGGGAGACCAAGAACATCATGGTTTACAAATATTTCACAGTGGACAGGCTTGAATTATTCACAGTCTATCAGAACAGCACAACATCGGGACAAGTGGAGAACCATTGCATCCAATCCTCGACTAGAGGATGGAACTATTGATTGATTGAGTGACAGTAAGGGGCTGAGACTAAAATTAGTCAGCTAGTGACAGTAAGAGACTGAGACTAGAATTAGTCAGCTAGTGACAGTAAGGAGATGAGACTAAAATTAGTCAGCTAGTGACAGTAAGGAGCTGAGACTGAAATTAGTCAGGTTGTGACAGTAAGGAGCTGAGACTAAAATTAGTCAGCTAGTAACAGTAATGGGCTGAGACTAAAATTAGTCAGCTAGTGACAGTAAGGAGCTCAGACTAAAATTAGTCAGCTAGTGACAGTAAGGAGCTGAGACTGAAATTAGTCAGGTTGTGACAGTAAGGAGATGAGACTAAAATTAGTCAGCTAGTGACAGTAAGGAGCTGAGACTAAAATTAGTCAGCTAGTGACACTAAGGAGCTGAGACTAAAATTAGTCAACTAGTGACAGTAAGGAGCTGAGACTAAAGTTAGTCAGGTTGTGACAGTAAGGGGTGGAGACTAAAATCTGTCAGGTAGACCCAATAGGCTTCAGCAGTAACAGGTTCTATTAAATTGACGTATTATGCCCTACTATGTAGCAACAAATAATTAATAATCGCACCAATATCTAAGTTGGATATTTAGGTTCAAATTAAATGTTTGATGCTTTTATCGGACTAGGCAACTTGAAGGTGATGCTTAGACTTGGTGATGCGCTCTTAAGGTGATGGCCATGACATACCGTAGGTGAAGGCCTCCGACATTTTGTTTGTCGGGATCCCATCCGCCAGCTCGGGTGCCAACTGCGGGCGGTTCCTTAGCTTTTTGGCGTTTTTAGATCGGCAGTAATAGAAGTCAGTCTTGTACCTGGCATGGCCGAAATCAATCAACTTCACCTGCACAAGATGACAGGGAAGTCAAGGTTAGTTAGTCAGTTATTAGTGTTATTTACTCAATTGATACTTGTTGCTACCTATCATACCGTTCGACATTAACAGGATAGAACTAGGACTGGTTGGTTCGGTATCAGGATAATGTGACCCAAATGCAATGGTACACATTGGGCATGTTTTCATTAACTTTCGTAATTCGCTGGCGGGGACCGACGGCTAGAACCACATTACCTGTAATTAATATAAATATCGAAATCACAAAGGACTATAACCTTAAAAGGGACAATTTTTACCCCTTCAAAATTACATCACAAATAATTGTTGCTATCATTTGACACAAATTATACCATTTTAGAATTACGTGTAGATTTTTCAACGCAAGCATGTGAATGTGGTTCACAAAACTGATAGAATAGATACCACTAGCTTTTACTGTGAATATGTCCTTCACTGCCAGCATGGCGTATAACCATAACAATCATTCCTCGATCAATCAATCAAGCTTGACCAGTAACTTACCTCAAACTTGCCCTCGTTCTGCTGGTCCGGGATGAGTATGATGTTATGAGCAGTTAGGTCATTGTGCAAGTAGCCGTTGTTGTGCATCGTACTCAGATGTCCGGCTACTGCAGCTGCTATGTGGACAACGTGGGTTCTGGAAGAGTTTGTTAACAGGACTCTCATTATGGCCAAAGACCCTATAATACTAAGACGGCTCACTCCCTATCTCTCCCATGGTAATGTAAATTTTGCAGTGCCACCTTGTGGTGGGTTTGATCAGCCCAGCTGCTGGTTGGTGTTTCACATGTAAACAGATACAATTACATATACATGATATAGGTAAGTATGAATACACATCAATATGAAATTGCTATGAACAAATAGACATCATCATCACCATCATCATCAGCATCATCATCAGCATCGCCATCATCACACATCTTTCACATTCATATATACATTTATACATATAATATAGCACCTGTTTAACCAAGAGAACAGCCAGCGCACCAAGTGGTGGGTTTGATCATTTTGATTACACAGTACAGGCTGAGTGAGCCGTCTTAGTATTATAGGGTCTTTGTTATGGCGTTGCTGGTTCTTACAATTGAAGGGTTCAGGTGCAAAAACCGACAAATCTATTTTAGTTGTTTTCTGTCAAATAGAATTAAATGTTGTGCTTTCTAGTTAAAGTCTAGACTGGGAGGGGGAGTAGTGGTGAGGGAGGGGTGAATGACAGTGGTTGTAGTGAGAGGGGTGGTAGGGGAGTGGTGTTGGGGCAGTGGTGGTGAGGGAGGTGTGGTGGTGAGGGAGGGGTGGTTGGAGGAGGGGGGGGGGGGCGGTGGAATGACCAGTGGTTTAGTGGAGGCGTTGGTGGGAGTGGTGTTGGGGAGTGTGGTGAGGGAGTGGTGGTGAGGAGGGGTTGAATACAGTGGTTGTATGATAGGGGGGTAGGGAGTGGTGTTGGGGGAGTGGTGGTGAGGGAGTGGTGGTGAGGGAGTGGTGGTGAGGGAGGGGTGGTGAGGGAGTGGTGAATGACAGTGGTTGTAGTGAGAGTGGTGGTGAGGGAGTGGTGTTGGGGGAGTGGTGGTGAGGGAGGGGTGGTGGTGAGGGAGGGGTGGTGAGGGAGCGGTGAATGACAGTGGTTGTAGTGAGAGTGGTGGTGGGGGAGTGGTGTTGGGGGGGAGGAGTGGTGTTGGGGGGAGGTGGTGGTGAGGGAAGGTGTGGTGGTGAGGGAGGTGTGGTGGTGAGAGGGGTGTGAGGGAGCGGGATGACAGGGGATGTAGAGAGAGGGCTATTGGGTGAGTGAGATGGGGAGTGTGGTGATGGAGGGTGTGGTGGTGAGGTAGGGAGGGTGAGGGAGCGGTGAAAGAACAGTGGTTGTAGTGAAGTGGTGTGGGGAGTGGTGTTGGGGAGTTTGGTGGTGATGTGAGGGGTGTGGTTGAGGGAGGGGGTGGTGAGGAGTAGTGAATGCCAGTGGTTGTAGTGAAGTGGTGGTGGAGAGTGTGTTGGGGAGTTGTGTGATGGAGGGGTGGTGTGAGGGAGTATGGAGAGGAGCGTGAATGACGTGGGGTGGGCGGGTGGTGCTGGCGGCGCGTTCACGTTGGGAGTGGTGCTGAGAGGTGTGGATGGTGAGGGAGTGTGGTGAGGGAGCGGTGAATGACAGTGGTTTGGGGGGTGGATGGGGGGGGGGGGGGGTGTGGGGGGGGGGCGGAGAGAGGGTAGATGGTATGGAGGGTGATGGGGGAGAGGTTGGTGATGGAGGGGTAGGAGAGAGGGAGGGGTGGTGAGGGAGAGGCCTACCGTGGTTATGTCGTGAGAGAGAGGTGGGAGTGGTGATGGGGGAGTGTGAGGTGATGGAAGGTGGAGTGGAGCAAGCATCCTAGGAGCGGTAGCGTGTGAAAGACTAGGGAAGTAGAGAGAGTGAGGTGGTGGGGAGAGGTGTATGGGGCGAGGTGGAGATGGCGGGGAGGGCAAGAGGGAGAGGGTAAGTGAGTGGCTTTGCAATGACAGTGGTAGATACGTGCGAGTGGTGTGGGGAGTTAAACACTGCAGGGCGTGAGGTGGTGAAGAGGAGGGGTGAGCAGGGAGTGGTTGAATGACCGAGATAGTCGATCGCGTGTGAGTTGGGGGAGGGGTGTGTAAGGGGAGAGGTTGTGGGGGAGGAGGGTTGAGGAGGCATGAGGGGTGGAGAGGGAGTCGGTGCAATGACAGTGGTTGTAGAGAGCGGGGTAACATGGGCGGGGGAGGGGGAGAGGTGGGGGGGGGGGGGGGTTGTGGAGCGGGAGGGGTGTTGCAGGAGCGGAGAATACCGAGGATGTGAGGCGGGCGGGGATAGGGGAGTGGAGTTGGGGGAGTGAGGTAGCGGCGAGGACCGGTGCGGAGGGGAGAGACGGGCGGGTAGCAAGCCCGAGGTAAGATAGTGCGAGAGGTGTAGTGGGGAGTGGAGTTGGGGCGTGGAGGGAGGGGGGGTGAGGATGCGGGAGGCAGGTTGGAAGCGGGAGGCTGCTACAGCCAGACCGGCGTGAGATGGTGATTGGGAGCAGAGAGAATTTGGGGGGGGCGAGGTGTAGAGGGAACGGATGGTGGTGCGGACGGGTGGTGTGAGGCCGGGTGAGAAGGAGCGGTTGACATGCCATGGATGTAGATGACGGGGTGGTGGGGGAGTGGTGGAGGGTGGCCAGAGTGAGAGCCAAGTCCTGGGAGGAGTAAGAGCGGGGTGGTGAGGGCTGTGGAGACTTGACTTTGATGTAGTGAGCGGTGGTGGTGAGGAGGGGAGATTTGGGGGAGGGAAGGGAGTTGGGTAGAGGTTGTGCGGGAGGGGTGGTGCTACCGATAGGTGAATGACTGAGTAGTGGGTGCGCGGCCTATAAGGAGGGAGAGGAGATGGGGAGGTGTGGAGGCGGGCGGGGTGAGGTGCGGGAGGGGTGGTGAGGAGTGGTGCATGACAGTGGATCAAGTGAGAGGGTTGAAGGGGGAGTGGTGGTGGGGTGAATGTGATGGAGAGGTGGTGGGTGAGGTCGGGAATTTGGGACCGAGGAAGTAGTGAGCGGTGTGATAGGGAGGGAGATGGGGTCGTGAGGTGTGGGGGAGGGGTGGAGGATGGGAGGGAGGGGTGGAGAGGGCTGTTTAGTGAGCGGGCGGGGTGTGAGGGAGGCAGTGGTGAGGGCGGTAGACATGACAGTGGTATGACAGTGATAGGGATGAAGGGGAGATGGTGGTTTTGGGGGAGTGGTGGTGAGGCGAGGTGATGTGATGGCGGTGGAGGTGAGGGCGGGGAGAATGACCGTGTTGACGTGAGAGTGGCGAGAGCGGGCGTGAGAAAGTGGGATGTGGTACAGAGGATGGGAGGAGAGAGGGCGGCGGGTGGTGAGGGAGGAGTGAATGACTGGTTGTAGTGAGAGGGGTGGTGAGGGAGGGGTGTTGGGGGAGTGGTGGTGGGGGAGTGGTGGTGAGGGAGGGGTGGTGAGGGACCGGTGAATGACAGTGGTTGTAGTGAAATCAGTGGTGGAGGAGTGGTGGTGGGTTTCATATGGAGTAGAGCATTTATTTAGGGGATGTGGCAGCTTCTGTGGAAAAAAAAATGGATTTGACTATCGGAATGACAGCAGCTTCAACTCAAATGTGGTAGTCATGGTTTCATTTTGGCCCAGATGGCATTTGTTGGTTTGTTTCACCTGAACCCATTAATTGCACCCTTTTAACAGTAGCTACCTGTGCATTAATTTGAAGAACAGTTTAATTAGGTTTAATTACACTGAATTTCCAATTATGTGTACATTCACAAATACGTGTACACTAGAAGGGTTCAGGTGCAGACTAGTTAAAGTCTAGACTGGGAGGGGGAGTGGTGGTGAGGGAGGGGTGAATGACAGTGGTTGTAGTGAGAGGGGTGGTAGGGGAGTGGTGTTGGGGCAGTGGTGGCAGTGGTGTTGGGGCAGTTGGGGCAGTGGTGTACACTAGAATTTTAATTAGATGGAAACAAAATGACAGTGGTTGTAGTGAGAGGGGTGGTAGGGGACAGTGGTTGTAGTGAGAGGGGTGGTAGGGGAGTGGTGTTGGGGCAGTGGTGGCAGTGGTGTTGGGGCAGTTGGGGCAGTGGTGTACACTAGAATTTTAATTAGATGGAAACAAAACGTAGACATCTGCCAAAGATTAACTCAGCAGAGATGACAGTGGTCTCCACGAGGGGGGGGGAAGCGGAAGTCTATGGTGAGATTATCTGTAAATAATGTTGCTTCAATGACATTCTCCATACATGGTGTCAGATATCAACTACTGATATGGCACTGACAGGCCTAAAGCCTTCCAGACCACTAATATTAGACGCAAATGCAATCAGTAACTGGAAAACCTGGTACAGGGCCTACAGAATATATGAGACGGCCGCAGGAGTAAAAACGAAATCAGAAGACGTTCAGTGTTGCGTGTTCCTGCACGTGGCAGGCCATGAAGCCCACAAAGTATATGACAACTTGGACTTGCCACCCGAGGACGAAGACAAGATAGAACCGCTAGTCAATGCATTTCGGAGGTACTGTATCGGTCAGGGAAACATCATTATAACCCAATTTCAATTCAACACTGATAACTAAACTTCCGAAGACACCACTCCGTATATCACTGCTCTCCGTGACAAAGTGTCTGAGTGCGAGTATGGTCCAATGGAGGAAATGTTATTACGTGACCGAATAGTAGCAGGCATTCGGAACAGGGAATTACAAAACAAGTTACTTCAAACAGTGGAGGCGGACCTCACTCTACAAAAATGCATGGAAATTAGCCAGTTGAGTGAGTAAAATGCCGGACATTTGATCAAAAAGCCCGAAGACCACTTAAAAGAAGTATGCCATCTCCGGAAGCGCCGGCGCATGTGCTGGCAGGCCCACAACGACGCCATCTTGGAAGCCACGTGGTCCGAACAACAGCAGGGCCGGCAACACAACGTGCGGCAACTGCAGTTACGATCACCGTAGGGGACCATGTGCGGCCCGTGTCAAAACATGTAATTACTGCCGCAAGCTAGGACACTTCGAGATTGTATGCAGAAGCAAGTCTACACCAGTGAATGAAATATCTACAGGTCACCCAGACTACATGTCCGGCATGGGATACAAAGGAGCAGCAGCGGCATCGAGTGTGGACAGTCTGCAGGCGGACTTATTCGTCGGCGCAGTCGACGACGATCATGACCATCGCACCGGAATGTGGCACAAAAATGCTCGCGTGGAGGACCAGGACATATGTTTCAAGGTGGACTCTGGATCGCAGGCCAACCTGATCCCACGCGAGATCTTCAACAAGTTGAAGGAGACAACACTGATGAAATCGAAATGTCGACTGATCACCTATTCGGGGCATTGAATTGTCCCGGATGGCGAGGCGATCCTAAACACAAATGGGCACAAGATCAAGTTCCAGATCTTCAAAGAGGGCACCCCATATTAGGACAAAAGGGGTGTATCCAACTGGGAATCCTCGCCAGGATTGATGAGGTGTCGAAAACAATGGTCACTGGGACAGTCGACAGGATCCTGCAGCAAACGAGCCGATGAACTGGTGAGGCAATATTCCGATGTATTCTGTGGCCTTGGCCTGATCAAAACAAATGCTGTAATCTATACCGATCGGCATGTAACTATAATTTGTCACTAACACACGTACAAGGGACTAAATTATTTTTTGCAGACACACTATCCCAGGCGCACAGTGAATCACTAGAACCGAGCGATCTGTTCGACGATGCCTTCAGCGTGGCATCGATCAACACCACATCAGATGTAATGATCGAAATTATGAGCGAGTACAAGGTAGGCAGCGACATGCAACAACTCAAAAGCTACATAACAAAAGGATGGCCAACACATGACAAAGACATACAAGCACCACTAATCCCATACAACACACATAAAGCTATTCTGACAGTCGAGAACAACATGATCATGAAAGGCAATAGACTAGATTAGGCAATCAAATCATAGAATTTCTACATGAAACACACCTTGGTGTTACTAAAACAAAACAACTCGCTTGTGACACAGTCTTCTGGCCAAACATAGACTCACAGATCCCAAACGAATCAAGCAGTGCACCACATGCCAAATACACAAAAAACAACTAAATCACAAAGCAATGATAAATCATCAAATACCCAACCAGCCATATGAAAAAACCAGTTTCGAAGCCAAGAATATGCCATGTTTGCAGAACACTATAATTTCAAAACGATATATTCAAACCCCCAATTCCCCAAAAGCAACGGCCAGGTCGAAAGGTTCGTCCAAACAGTCAAAACAAGGTTTAGAAAATGCAAAGCAGAGAACAAAGAGATAGAGTTAGCATTATTGAACTATCGCAACACACCACTCATCACATTAAATGCATCCCCGGCACAGCTCCTAATGAGTAGACGGCTCACATCCAGAATACCAATACACCCAATGAACTTAAAGCCGCAAACATTGAAAAACAAAGCACAATTAATAAACAAGACACAACAGACACAAAAGCACTATCACGACATAAAGGCAGGGCGCCCCCACAAACAGCTAAAGGTATCGGACAAAATTAGGTATCAAAATCACAACAAGCAATGGGTACATGGAACAATCACAAACAGAAACGGACCGACCGGACGAGAGTACAAAATACAAAATACGAGAAACAATCACATCAACCGTAACCGCATACACATAATAAAAACCCCAGCTGAGGAATACTTGACCGATATAGCGCCAGATACAGACGCAAACACACCACCCCCACCACAAGAAATGCCACGAATAGACACGCCACAACCGGCCGTACAACAAGAACCAGAAATAGCTGACCCACCTACACCACCGCCAGACAGAGTGTCCAGCTTTGGACGGGTGATAAAACCGGTAATACGACTAGATCTATAAGCAACACAGAAGATACTGAATCATTCAAAATAACGAACATCCGAGTGGATTATCTAGATCAATAAAATTACAAATAAAATCAAGAATTAAATTTCTACAACATTGTTAGAATTAAGTGAAAACATGCACAAGTGCATACACTTTACTATCAGATAATATTGTTAGAGTTAAGCGATAAACATGCATAAGTGCATAGACCTCACTATCAAATAATATGTAAAATAAATCAAGATATACAATGTTAGAATAAGCCTAGGTTTAAGTTTAAAATAACTTGATAGAGTAGGTATACAACGCAAAAAACAGACTCAAAATCAAGAATTTAAAGAATTGTTACATTGTTAGAATTAAGCGATAAATCATGCATAAGTGCATAGGCCCTACTATTAGATAATAATTCAAATAAATCAAGACATATAATGTTAGAATAAGCCTAGGTTTAAGTTTTTTGTTTTTTTTCAGGGAGAATAGCATTGACGATGTATAAAGATGCAATGATACCAGAGCAAGCGCTCAAGTTGTAAATGAAAAATCAGTACAATCAGATGTCGGAAGGGAGATGTTGTATATGTATATATATATATGTGCGGAGCGCCCGCACCTGCGCGTGCACCCGAGTGGACCGTGTACGGGGGGTTCCATAAATAAACCACTTGTTATACATCGACTGAAGCGTACACACGTTCTCCTTACAGGTAGGATATCAGGTCATAAAAAGAGTCTAGAAACAGCCACGAATGTCACAAGTTGATAGGCCTACTACTGCTTAACATAGTACTCACGGTGGGTAGTCATTGATGGTGCTCCTCAAGTTCGCCAGCGTTATGGTATCAGGGTAGTACTTCCAAATGATTCCCGGCCGATTATCCATCGAGTCTGTGAGGCCTATTACAGGTGGGCCAACTCCCAGCTCATGCATTCGGACCCCGATGGCCGCTTCTGTAATGACCTTGTTATAGGTCATTCTTGAATCCTATGTGGTGGACACAGATGCTTAAGAATCAGGGATGAAAGTGGTCTTCGGGAAAAAAAGTGGAAATGCTGATATTCTCCCATAGGCTTAGCATTGTCAGGGAATCGCGGAAAATTCCCGGAAGTCGGGTTTCACATATATTGGTATACGGTGCACCGTTTGAACATGTATTAGTAGTGTATGCTGATAGTGCTGCAATGCTTGGAGCATTTATTAATATTAGTAGTGTACGCTGATAGTGCTGCGGCGTCAGCACCACATATTAGCAGTATAGGCTGATGGTGCTGCGGGATTGAAAAATCCCGGAAATCGAAGGAACCGCGGAGATCTTTCATCCCTGAAGAATGACTGTAGGATCTCTCACTCTGATCTGAGGCAACTTGTTCTCAAGGATATCAAATGAAAATGACAACACGAATGGGATGAGCATCAGAACAATAAGTTGCATAACATCACTCATGCATGAAGTCAAGAATATCCAGAGCATGGCTTTGGGTATTATTGGCAGGACTAAGTAGTGCTAACTCCATCCCACATTGGCCACTCTTGGCTAACTCATGTATTTTTTATTGTGCCTTGAGTGCAATAGGTGTTAGTGCCTACTGATACAGAGACACATTCTGCTTGAGTGTGTAGATTTCAAAGCTTTGGGAGGGTGCAGGAACGGTATATAGTATTTCTGGGTTACTCAACTGCTCAGAGCCCCAGATAACACCATAAACTCTCCCCCTTCATTTCACCCTTGATGCCTCCCTTAAACAACCCTGAAACAAACTCATCCACAAACTCATAAGGAAGAAAGGAAGACAAGTCACGAATGAATGACAGTGAAGATGTTGTGCTTTAATGGCATCAACTCATGTTCACCAACGATTGACCTATCCCCCTGACTCCTTACCTGTTGCCCACACAGAGTCTCATTACCTCTCTTGTATCTAGGAGTCAGTGCCTACAGCCCATTGAACCGGAGTCCCTTGGTTGTTACAGACAGCTCAATTTGGATATATGAAATTTGGTAGCATCAGACAGAGTGTCTGGGGTCCTGCTCTAGAGTAGGTGTGCCTCACTCAAGAGCCAGGAGTAGAGTGATCTCTCCAGTGGAGCAGTTTCTTGAATAATTAATTAAAATGAGACTAGTGTGGTCAGGTGGTCAAGGGAGCCAGATGACCTAATATGGGGAGTTGCCACCCAACCCAGCCTGCAGGGTGTGGCCCTAAGGAATGTGGAATGGCTGGTGTGCTTGGCCATAGGTCTGGTAGTGACAGGTAGTTGCAGACAGTTACAAATATATATATATATTAAAAATGTCCTTTTTCTCCAGTTGCATTCTTTATGGATGCATAGAGGAACATTTCACCAAACATGAACTGTCTCTTATATAGGAACATCTCTTAATAATCGTAGGCATCATGTATGAACATATATTTCACATAGCTTATATCATGTCATAATGTGAGTGGGGCACCATTGCTTTTAGATTACATAACCTTGACCCCACTCCGTTGCCCAAGAATAATAATGCTCTCTGCCAATATATAATTCCGAACCGAAAATGCGTATATTTTTACAGGTAGATCCTCCTCCTTCCCACACCCTCCCGCTTCGGCCATGCTATTTCTCCCTATTTACAATTCATGTATTATGGAGATCTCCCTACTCACACTCTTATCTACTTGGCACCTCAGGTAATAGCAAATTGTTTAGTTGTCGTTGGACATTAAATGAACTACAGTAAAACCTCTCTAAATCGACCGACCTTGCGACCGATTTTAAGTGGTCCATTTAGGTAGGTGGTCGGATAAGGGAGTTAGAATATGGATACAATGGTATTGTTGGGACCCAAATAAAGCGATCGATATAGGGGAGTGGTCGATCTATGGAGGTGGTCGGTTAGAGAGGTTTTACTGTATATATAGGACATGTCTGCTACATAATTACAGAGCAATTAGAAAAATCAGCAGATACAATTACAATAAATTGTCTAGTTCTAATCATAGTTCAAATAACACTTACTGTGTTCAGACATAGTGGTGGACATTTTAATGTATGTCAAATTAAATGAATAACTGACAAGTCAGACTTACATTTGCGTATTTGATAACCACATCATCGCCGTTATACTTCGCAATAAAAACCTGACCATGTTTTCCTTTGTTAAGGGGTTTCATACATTCGAATGCAGTGCCTAAGATCCACTTGTAAGTGAAACTGGGGAAAATCTCCAACCCAAGTTTTCGGGATTGTTCACCCCAGTCAGGGCGGAGATGAGTTGGAGTTTTGGCCAATGGATCTGAAAGGACAAGTCAGTGGCATTAAAGATCTGGTCACATGATTTTTAACAAGTATTTCTGACATTAATACTCGCTATATCTTAACAAATATTCACGTTCTGGAAAGCTTATTATGGAGTTAATGTAGAACCAGTAAGAAGAGTTAGGGGAAACTTTGTTTACTGATCCTGGAGCGATTAATTCACATCTATCAGTTTGGAGCTTAAATAACCCAATCTGTGACGTCATGTGGGATAAGTGGCATTACATAGGTTATGTAACATTGTTAAAGGCCTTTAAATTCACTATTACTCAAAGGATGCTTTGCCCAACTTCCCTTTGGGTCTTAGATTACAGTGAACTGCTTATTATAACCTCACTCTACAATTGGTGACCTATGAGCATGTTTCCCTTCTATCTCATAGAGCAACCCTACCTGACTGTATAAGTATTCCCTGGCCTACCACCTCACTCGAACAGCTGAGGAGGGTCATGACCCTAATGGTTACAGTTTGATTTGGCCCTAAATAACTCCCAAAGAATTGGTTCTTTTAAGATATCCCAACTATGACCAATCATATTGTATCATTATAATTGAGAATAAGTGAAGTTGTGTTGGTGGTGTTATTGCTCCTGTGATCAACAGTGCTCAATTCATCCTTCAAGATTTCTCAAGTCAATTAAAAGAAATGGGAGGAAAGCATTCTTTTTGTGTAGTTAATTTATGAATTACAAGTTATTTCCTTCATAAGTCTAGAAGCCAACTCCCTGTTATATATATATTATAAGCCCCTGTTATATTGCACCTAGAGTAACACTAACAGTGCTGAGGCGTAAAACATGAAAGTGGTTCAGAAATGTCTCAGAAATAGGATACCTTGGGCATGGACACTACTGCGTTAGCAGGATACTACAAATTAGCATGTTGTTATCGTATAGCTTGATATCATATAGTTTGCTATAGTTGTTTCCGGTGCCCTTTTATGGCATGGAATTTAAGGGGTTATGTGCCCTATGTGAGACATGACATCTTTTCTCCATCTCTAGTGTCAAATTGATTGCTTGAATTATTAATTTATGAACACAATAAGTTTCATTGCTTAGCGAAGTCGATGCATTTTTCTGTTTTTAATTGGACGTAGAATTACCTTATCTAGTTATGCATGTTAGAACTACAACTTTCACCTTTTTACACTCTAGTACCTATAGACATGTAACTAGCTATATACATGAACTCCGCTGACTAGCCTAGAAATATAATGGTGCATACCATTGGAAAGGGAATTGGATTATCTCTCTCCAATGATCTAATACATTTAGATGTGTGCTCAGTTCTAATGCCAAAGATTCGTTGTCGACTTTGTTGTGATTAATTGTAACATTGTTAATATGTAAAGAACGATACTGACTGCGAATAGCTGATTTTGCAACCAGAGAGGATGCAACACTGAGTATACCTCAGATAGGGAGAGTCACTAACTGTACGTATTGAGCCCGGTAGGGTGCACCACTGAGTATACCTCAGATAGGGAGAGTCACTAACTGTACTTATTGGATTCCGGTAGGGTGTACCACTGAGTATACCTCAGATAGGGAGAGTCACTATCTGTGCTTATTGGATTCCGGTAGGGTCCACCACTGAGTATACTTCAGATAGGGAGAGTCACTAACTGTACTTATTGGATCCAGGTAGGGTGCACCACTGGGTATACCTCAGATAGGGAGTTACTAACTGTACTTATTTGATCCAGGTAGGGTGCACTACTGAGTATACCTCAGATAGGGAGAGTCGCTAACTGTACTTATTTGATCCAGATTGGGTGTGCCACTGAGTATACCTCAGATAGGGAGAGTCACTAACTGTACTTATTGAGCCCGGTAGGGTGCACCACTGAGTATACCTCAGATAGTGAGAGTCACTAACTGTGCTTATTGAGCCCGGTAGGGTGCACCACTGAGTATACCTCAGGTAGGGAGAGTCACTAACTGTACTTATTGAGCCCGGTAGGGTGCACCACTGGGTATACCTCAGGTAGGGAGAGTCACTAGCTGTACTTATTTGATCCAGGTAGGGTGCACCACTGAGTATACCTCAGATAGGGAGAGTCACTAGCTGTGCTTATTTGATCCAGGTAGGGTGCACCACTGAGTATACTTCAGATAGGGAGTCACTAGCTGTACTTATTTGATCCAGGTAGGGTGCACCACTGAGTATACCTCAGATAGGGAGAGTCACTAACTGTGCTTATTTGATCCAGGTAGGGTGCACTACTGGGTATACCTCAGATAGGGAGAGTTTCTAACTGTGCTTATTGGATCCAGGTAGGGTGCACCACTGAGTATACCTCAGATAGGGAGAGTCACTAACTGTACTTATTGGATCCAGGTATGGTGCACCACTGAGTATACCTCAGATAGGGAGTCACTAGCTGTACTTATTTGATCCAGGTAGGGTGCACTACTGAGTATACCTCAGATAGGGAGAGTCACTAACTGTACTTATTGGATCCAGGTATGGTGCACCACTGAGTATACCTCAGATAGGGAGAGTCACTAACGGTACTTATTGGATCCAGGTAGGGTGCACCACTGAGTATACCTCAGATAGGGAGAGTCACTAACTGTACTTATTGAGCCCGGTAGGGTGCACCACTGAGTATACCTCAGATAGGGAAAGTCACTAACTGTACTTATTGGATTCCGGTAGGGTGCACCACTGAATATACCTCAGATAGGGAGAGTCACTAACTGTACTTATTGGATCCAGGTAGGGGGCATAACTGAGTATACCTCAGATAGGGAGAGTCACTGGCTGTGCTTATTGGATCCAGGTAGGGTGCACCACTGAGTATACCTCAGATAGGGAGAGTCGCTAACTGTACTTACTTGATCCAGGTAGGGTGCACTACTGAGTATACCTCAGATGGGAGAGTCACTAACTGTACTTATTTGATCCAGATTGGGTGTGCCACTGAGTATACCTCAGATAGGGAGAGTCACTAACTGTACTTATTGGATCCAGATTGGGTGTGTCACTGAGTATACCTCAGATAGGGAGAGTCACTAACTGTACTTATTGGATCCAGATTGGGTGTGTCACTGAGTATACCTCAGATAGGGAGAGTCACTAACTGTACTTATTGGATCCAGATTGAGTGTGCCACGGAGTATACATCAAGCTAGTCTACGGTTTTAGGCACAGAATGTTCGAGGTAAAACGATAGAGCGACCACAAGCAGTATTCATCTGGTTAATCATAATAACACAAATTGAATGGTGTAATATTTGTAAGCTGTATAAAGTTTTAAAAAGCTTGGAAGTTGGGAAGGGCATTGTTCATGTTCGTTCGTCAACATGGGTATTTGCGCGTGAACTAGGGGCTGCTGCTGCTGTGGTGCCACCTGGGTTCGATCCTGACCGCCTAACACGCCCCCATGCCCGACCTCCACAGAACCTGATCTCGCCATGCGAGAGCTCTGACATCACTTCCGGTCGATGACAGGCTGCCACTTCCTGGTTTTCAACACAATGCCTCCAGGCGCTAAACCGACAACAACTACCACCTTACTCGGCTCCACACACCAGGACCCCTCTCAGCCTCACGGCTTGCTCTCCAACCATGCTACGCACCACCAAATGCCAGGCAGACAGGCAGATCACCCTCCTGCAGCAGTCCCTGGCCGACACACTGGCCCAGCAGGCCGAGGTTAATAAGACCATGCTCAAATGCATGGCAGCCCTGGAGACCACCAAAGAGAAGAGGAGACATTCACCAAGCAGGGAATCGTCCATGGCATCGTCAACAACGTCCCGGACTGGCTGCCACTCCTCATCCAAGCATAAAAAGCGCCACAGCCCGGCTCGCTCCTCCTCAACTTAGGGGTGCCGCTCTTGGCACCCAGCATCTGGATGCCACGGCCGAAAGACAAGATGTGGCCGGGACGACAAGGAGCGCCGCCGCGCACGATGCAGCAAGGAGAGAAGGCGCTCATCATCCACCTCCAATGACTCGCGCCACCACAAAGTCATAAGTGAAATCATGGATTCCACCTACTGCTACAAATAGAACGCAGAGGTAGGAAGCCACTTCTTCCTCACCATTTCATGATTAGAGGAGAGCGTAAAGGTAGTGTCGGGTTGGGTGAGAACATGGCACGAGTACTTGCCGGCTATCTACCGGATAATCTTCAACATAACAGACAACGGGAGGCTGACAAAGGGGGGGGAAGGACCCCACCGCCATTAAAGGCATCCAACAGGACGTCTGCCTGACCGGCATGAGGAGCAGTCAGGCACAAAAAAGATACAGCAACCGCCGTCGGCACTATTCCCCCGAAACACGCACGGACAATGACAACCATCACTGGAGCGAACCAGCCGTAACCACCGCCTACCAGCCTTACAAACGTCCCGAGTTCAACCAAGACACGGATGGCCGCCCATGCACAGGTGGAAATCGGGACAGGAGTGTGGCTTTACAGCTTTGCATGGAAGTGGCAGTGATCAGTTTGTACATGTGTGTGCATGGTGCGCAAACAAGTATCACCGTGCAAACCAACACAAAGAAACAGACTGCAACAACAAAAACGGCAACTTGAGATAAAAACCAAGGGACGATTCTGATGACAACAACGAGGAGGCGGAATTTCATTAAGCGGCTCGTCTAGGGGGGGGGGGGGGGGGGGGGGGGGGGGGGGGGGGGGGGAACCCATCTTCCCCCCTCCTGCCTATATAACAACTCCTGCCAGCCATCACGGCCAGTCACTATCCTGGTGTCTTCCGGAGCCACCGAAACTGGTCAGTCTTCTCCAAACGCCCGCACTGACCACTTCCCGCCTCCAATTTTACCCACCCACCCACACCTGCAGTTGATTGTGCCCACAACAATCAACAAAACCAAAAACCAATCAAGCATTTAAAACTAAAAAATAAAGAATACCATCTAATGAGCGACTGACACCCGCGCAGTTGACAGATCACACCTACTTAAATGTCACATTTCTGATAATTTACCCTCTACTGTTATCTCATATTTTTATCATTAAATATTGCTATTGTACTTTAACGTAATTGATTACTCGTTTGTTAAATCGTTCACATGACTCATATGCCCTCAGCACATTTCATTTTCCCAATATATTGGTGCCTTCACTCGTTCGCTTCTTGCCCGATGATACACAGTCAATGTTCATGCCCCAGGCTGGCAGCGCCCGAATAAAAGCCTTGATTAACCCACTCATGCCTCTGAGTCAGCTGTGTCCGTGAGCAATGCCTACATATATACAACAAGGTCAAGGACACCAGCCTCCCGAACCACATCGCTGCCTGGATACCCGTCCCGTCGACACTAAACATTCTGGCCTGGCGAGCCATGCTCCAGGACTACCACGACGGTCAACTAGTGGACTTCCTGGAGTTTGGCTGGCCAGCTGACTACACTGCAGATGAGCCACCGGTTCCAGTCACAACAAACCACATGGAGGACCCGGACCACTTGCAATGGATACGCAAGTAGGTTACAAAAGTTACAAAAGAGATCAAACATGGCACCCTCCTGGGCCCATTTGACACCCCACCCTTCACACCATGGGCCCAGACCAGCCCCATGATGACCCGCACCAAGAAGGACACCAACGAGAGGCGGGTCATTGTGGATCTGAGCTACCCCAGGAACGCCAGTGTCAACGCCGGGATCAGGAAGGGATACTTCCAAGGAAGACCGACTACATACACACTACCCGGCATAATGGACATGACTAATGAGGGTAATAGGCTCGGCCAGGACTGCTAAATTTGGTCTGCAGACCTGGCACGACCCTTCCAACAACTCCGGGCATGTCCACTATCAGTTCCCCTCATGGGCATCACCATTGACTCCAAAGTATACTTCGACATAGTGCCAGTGTTCGGGTGCAGGACATCATTGATGGCCTGTGCCCGGACAACCAATGCAGTGGTCTATATTCTCCTACTTCGCTTTCTGCTACTTTGACGACTTCGTCGGGGTAGCAGCGACCAAGCAAGCAGCCATAGCAACCTACAAGAAAATGCTAGAAGTAGCAGCCGAGCTTGGTCTAGCCCTCTTCCCAGCTAAATGCACTTCCCCCCACTCACCCACATGAGTGGCTGGGATACGAAGTATGCATGCAGCAGATGATGATCCCAAACGACAAACTCGCCGAGATAGTCACAGAGTGCCGCAACACAGCTGCCAGCTCGAAGATCTCCCGGAAGCAGCTCCAGCACGCCATCGGCCGACTCCAATACGTCCAGCCCCGGCCAGATGGTTCATGAATCGTATCCTAACAGCATTGCGATCCACCCCACAAGTAGGAAAGCACCCCGTCACCACCGAGCTGATCAGAGACCTCACCTGGTTCGCTGACTACGCAGCCTCTAACAACGGCACAGTACTCCTCAAGGCTCCATCAAAGGCCCAGTGGGTTATAGTGTGATTCATCCCTCCTCGCCGGGCGCACACTCCGAAGTCTTCACCTATACCACCTGTTGACCATATTCGATTTGACCTATTATACATTTGACCTTCTCTTGAATAAAGTCCATGTCATGCAGTTCCTTGTTTGTGTTGTAAATTAGAGAAACTTACAATTGTCAGATCTTCCCAAGAAGCGCAGGTAGGTTCTTCTGGCAAAGTCTTGAATCACGACTCTGAGTCTACTTGAGCTCTCAAAAATCATCTCACCATGAACATCTGCGGTTGAGTTAGCGGTGGTTGGGTTGTTCAACCACTGCTGCAAAAGTGGAAGGGTGAAAACGGTGGTTAGGGCGAGTTAGTTTTGATATTTCTTTCTGAGCTGCAAATCTGCTTCCTTATGTAATTGTTTGTTGTTGGGTTTTGGGTTTTTTTTTATTGGGTAATAAATAACTTAATTAGAAATTTGAAATTAGGAAATCATGCTATCTTTCATTCATTCGGATTGGTTACTTTTTCTTTTATATTGGGTCTGACATTCTGTTCTATTATCGAGTGTTTTTATTTAATTCTCTTGTAATTGTATGTTGTTAATTTGAAGTGCGAGAATATTACGGTAGATGATTTTGATGTTGAATTAAACTAAAATCAATTGGTTTGGATACCATTGACCCCTCCACCCACAGTTTTAAAAAACAGTCAATTTGCTTTTGTATTTATGGCCCTGTCACATTGTGCATGTTATGTAGTAACATGAGTAATTCATAACAATTGGTCACCTCACATCTACTGAATTACTTGGTTGCAAAAAAAAAAACAGAACAAGTTAAAACATAAGAACTGGCATAACTCACAGCTTAGATCTTATTATTCTGTACACTATGCTGACAGGCAAAGGTATAATCAAAAACAAAAAGTTATTAACCTTAAAACCCAGTTATTTCATTTGGCTCCTGATTAACCAAGTAATTCTATTACATAGTGTGACGTATTCCAAATAACTGGTTTGGGCTTACAAGTAATCTATTGGATAACTAGTTAAACTCATATTCTGGAGATACTGTTATGATAACATATAAAAAGGGAATAATATAAAAAAATGTCATAAACTATGAAATTAATTAATATAAGTTGATCTCCAACTGCTAGTGGATTTCTCAATGAATTAGAATTCCCAGTTCTATATATGCATGTTATATAACTTTTCAGTAAATTCTAGACTAGGATTTTATTCATCTCTATTGTTCTCTTGTAAACTCACAAATGGGTGCAAACTTAGATGAAGTTCTATCTACTAATTAGATTGAGTTTCTAAGTAAAAATAATAGATAAACTGGGTTAACTCATATTCTGTAGATAGTGGTTTCATAGTTTCAAATGAAATCAATTACCTTGCTGATATGTATCTACTGAAATTTCTAAAACAAGAACTTAAATGATTTTAAATTGATCTCCAACTTTTAAATGGACAATCTCAAAGAATTAGAAATCCCAGTTATATCTGCATGTTATATAATTTATCAGTAATTTTAGACTAGGATTTATTCCTTCTTTGTTCTGTTGTAAACTGACAAATGGGTTCAAACTGAAGTTAAGTTCCATCTACTAACTAGATTGAGCTTCTAAGCATGATAATAGATAAACTGGGTTAACTCTTATTCTAGAGATAATGGTCTCATAGTTTCGAAAAGAAATCAAATACCTTACTAATATGTATCTAATGGAATTTATAAACATGAACCCAAATAAAATTCAAATCTCCAACTATTAATGGACAATCTCAAAGAATTAGAAATCCCAGTTCTATATATGTATGTTACATAAATCATCAGTAACTGGGTTAACTCATATTCTAGAGATAATGGTCTCCTAGTTTCTAAGAAATCAAATACCTTGCTGATATGTATCTACTGAAATTTGTAAACTTGAACTTAAATAAAATTCAAATTGATCTCCAACTATTAATGGACAATCTCAAAGAATCAGAATTCCAAGATCTATCTATGTATGTTATATAAATCATCATTAATGTTAAAAACTAAGATTTAATTCATATTTCTTGTTCTGTATTAAAAATGCCAAAGAACTCTGTTGGAATGACTGAACCCACAACATAGAAGATCTCTGACTTTCAAAACTGGTGTTGCCAAGTGATGTAAACAAAACTTGTATGCGTTGCCATATCCACTCAATTCAATCTGTGATCCAAGGACTTTGCATCTGTGTTGCTAGGTCCGGTAGTCAAGAAACATTCATGTCTCCAAGCACTCAAATCAAATGTCAACAACAATCTCCAAGGAAACCCTTAGTATATATAGAGGTGGAAATACCTAGGCTCTCCAACTCACCTGGTCCTGGCACTCATACAGTAAACACCTGGAAGACGGTTTTTCCCCACCCTCCCTCCCTCTTGTACTTACGATATGGCTACTAGGGCTGAGTGTTAGAGGTTTTTCGGTTGAATCGAACCCGGAACTTTGAGTGTGTGTTTAATAACATAGCCTGTGTGTTCTTATGATATGACTTAAACTGACAAGTGGTATAATACTTCTGTATACTTACAAATGATTGATGTACAACCTATTTGCTACGAATAAGCTTGAAGATGTAAATAAATTAAAATTTACTCCCAGTCCAGTCTTTTGTTATGAATTACGACGCATCGTGCAAGCATGTGGCCAACGGGTGAAATCCCTTTTTTGTGTCAAGATGTGTCAAACTTTGTGGCGAAGGGGTCCAAGGTGGACGCATACGTACCGCATACATAGTGTATGACCAATGTATGACCAACGTATGGCTAATGTGCCTCCCAGTGAAAAACGCTCGAATTACGCTCACAGTACGTTCGCAGAACACTGGTGAACATTATATACATTATTTGATCGCCAGAACTACGCCTCGTACATTAGATACATTACCCATACGTTGTCAGAACGTTGTCAATACGAGGACTGTACATTTCCACTGCCTTACCGTCCGACTAACATAGTGTAAAAATATATGGATTTTCGGTTTGGAATTATATATTGGCAGAGAGCATTACTATCCTCGGGCGACGGAGTGGGGACGAGGGTTATGTAATAGAAAAACAATGAATGTCCCACTCCTGGTGTGACATATTTAAGCTATGTGAGATATATGTTACTACACCATGCCCGAGATTGTGAGGGGATGTTCCTATATTAGAGACAGTTAATGTTTGGTGAAATGTCCCTCTATGCACCCATGAAGAGTACAAGTGGAGGAAAAGGACATTTTAGTATATATATATTATATTGTAACTGTTTGCAACTACCTGTTACCATGGGGCTGATGGGCCAGAACACCAGCCATATTGCATTTATTATGGACACCACCTGCAGCTGGGTTGGGTGACTGCTGCCCGGGGGGGGGGGGCCGTCACCTCCCAGGCTGTGCAGGGTGCCCGATATTAGCTGGCTGTGGGAAGCCCAGTCCCCTGCACCCCCGTGCTGCCTGACCACACCAGCTTCACTTTGATATTGATTATTCTGGACACTGCTCCAGACACACGGGCAGGTCACTCTACTCCTGGCTCTTGAGTGAGACACACCTACTCTAGAGCAGGAACCCAGACACTCTGTCTGATGCTACCACCTTTTATATCTACAAACTGAGCTGTGTGCAACAACCAGGGGACTCCGGTTCAATGGGCTGTAGGCACTGATTTATAGATAGACTACAGAGGTAATGAGGCTCTGTGTGGACAGAAGGTAAAGGGTCAGGGTGATAGGTCACTAGCAGGTGAACAGGAGTTGATGCCAATAAAGCACAACTTCTTCACTGTCAATCTTGCGTGACTTGTCTTCCCTTTCTTCCCTATGAGAGGCATCATGTGTGAACAGAATGGGGAGAGTTTATGGTAGTATCTGGTGCTCCGACGGCCGGGTATCCAGTAATATTATTATAGGTCAATGTAGTGCAACGTAGTGAACACCGTTTGTCTAACGTACATCTAATGTACATCGAAGTATGCCTAACGTATACATAACGAGGGTGTTTGTGTCAGGCCAGTATTTATGCTTTTAGAAATAAATGTCTTCAACTTATTGAAGACATTGTATATGACCATTTGAAGTGAAGTGTGCTGTTGTTCAGAGGTTTTCATTAAGTTTGTGACACTTTATTTTCAATGCTGTTGAGGACCAGACTGGATGGCCGAATGAGTTAGAGTGTCCGTCTCCCGTGCTGGTAGATCGTGGGGTCGAACCCTGGTCGAGTGAAACCAATGACTTAAAAATTGATACTTGTTGCTTCCTAGCTAGGTGCTCAGCATTATTAAGACAGGCCAAGGACTGGTGTGCTCAGTGTCAGGGTAATGTGACTGAGTGGGATACCAGGTCATGGTGCCGGCGGCCTGGTTTCCCAGTGGGACAGCACTATAAAGTCGCCATGAGTGCGCACGGTCACAAGTCGGTACCCGTCCTGATATGACCTTAGATGTTGCTAGGACATAAAACAACAACAAACAAACAGTCAATGTTGTTGACAATGTACCAAATTAGTGATGTAATTTTCTATTTGTTCAGCTACGTCCATCCTAATAAGATACATAATACACAATATTAACATTTAATTTTGATCTAAAATATCTCCAACATTATTGGGCTAAATGATGAAATCTAAATATTGACACTCCAATAATGGGTTTCTTTGAAATATGCATTTCAAGTAGACTACCTCAAGTGGTACACAATTTCTGAGAACGACCCAGGTATCAAACTGAGAGATAGCGAATGTTCAGCTATAAAAGATAGAGTGCATGCCTTGCCAGCATTGGCCTTTCTATCCATTATATTCAGTGTTGGTCTTGTATCACAAGTTCTTTGTCTTGTGTGTCCCAGGGACAGTGGGTGCTGTTCCATGGGGTTTTGAATGGTAACTTTCTGTGCTTTGCCCTATAGAACAGCCAATGCATTGTACATTATTTGTTCCCTCTATGAGTGACTGTGTTTTGCTTGTGTTGCTGTAAAGACTAACGGCAGTGTTTGGCTTCCCTTAATTACCGCTTTCTTGTTCTATGCTTCACAGACTGATCACTAAGTGCCCTCTTACCAGAAGTTCCATGATTTATGTGCATCACACCACTTACACCACATAGCCTGGCTTAAGAATCTTTCTCACATAATCAGAAAAAGTCTCCATTTTTGTCTTCATCACTGAGCCATTCCCATCTAAACTTATTCTTAGCTATTGCATCAATTTCGGTAATGTTGGCAGTCCTATCCACCTCCTTTGTTGTCATTTTGAAACTTGATATGAAAGATAATATATGTTGACAGTGTCCTTACACAACAACTATTACTACACTCCTCCCTCTCACTGATTACCCTCTCGGAGAATGTAACTATATGGGTGATAATACAGTAAAGTCATTGACAGTGTAACGTAACGGTACAATCTACATCAGCAGTGTCACGTTCCTTTCACTCCAATAAACTGCAGAATAGTGCTCTACACTTGCTTAGAATCGTTCAACAACTGTAAAATCGTCCCCTAAAGCTAACACTTACTTATAAAAATTCAGTAGCCAATCTGAATAAATGAATAACGGCAGATTAATTACGACAAGTTTGTGCGGAAATTCATGTGGCTCTAAGTAGGTCATATTGGACACAAGCTCTCCACAGAATCTGTGCTGTCATTTGGTTAGAAAAAGGGTGGAAGAATATGCTGGGAGAGTATTGGATGAAACCTGACTTCGAGTGATACCCTGATAGTGTTAAGGCTATAAGAGAAGTCTCCAGATTATCGCGGAAATCCACTCTTCATTATGATAGCATTGCAGGGAAATAGAACTAGGGCGGTGGCCAGGGGACTACCAGCCACTGCTTACCACCCCTTGCTGTGCCGACGGCCGATCCTAGCCATACCCCATCGCCGGTATAGTACCAAGAGCCACTGACCAGCACTAGGAGTAGTAGATAAAGGATTCACCCTGTACTCGCAGTACACGGGTGAATACTAACCCTATATAAAAGCTGTCGAAAAAGCGGAGAAATGAAATGAGAGCCTAAATCCATAATTTAAAAAGCAATATTTATTCTTTATATATGTCTTAATATTTCCCCACTACCTTTGAGTTGAAAAATATAATAAAACATATAGTTTAATACCGACCCACCCACGGGGAGGCTAATGACTAACACGTGTACATAAACAATACCTGCAAACGGAAACGGAAATGCCCCCTATGGGCACCGCCATTTGTAAACTTGTGTTGAATAATCCATAATCAAAATCCAGCAAACGGAAACGGAAATAGATCGTCGAGCTTTGCTATGCACACACAGGGTGGGCGACAGCGATTGGTTAATAATAAATAGCCTATGGGCTTAGTGCCTTGACAACGCACCACCGCAGAGTAGCACATGCCGAATCAAGGAACACCTACACTGGTCCCTCCCTAAAAATCTTCCATATATATATGGTGTGATGACGTCACTGGGACCAGTGTACGTGTTCCTCCGTGCTACTCTGCAGCAGCCCTGTCAAGGCATTAAGTCCATGGGCCCAATTGACGGTATTCGGGGTCAGCTATTGGTTAATAATATATCAAAACAAATGCCCGCTGCCATAGAATTTGCCGATACATGCAGTTCAAAACTTAGATTTTATTCAAAATTAAAAGAAATAAATAACAATTTGGCATAAACATGGATGTACAAATGAAATTTTTAATAGTTTACTCCGTGGAAACGACGGCCGTATTCGGGTCACCCGAGTTGATAGAATTTCAAATCGAACACCGAGAGTGGAGTAAACAAATATCATAAAATACTTTGCTGTAGATGTAGTTATATCGATGGGTTAAAGGTGAAATAACGACTGCGTTCTATGGCCGCCATCTTGTCTTTTCCCATTTCACCAACTCTGTGCCGATATAAGCACCCATTTGATACTGGAGCCAAGCATTCTACTTCCTGTTCCATACTAAAGCTATTTTCGCCAGTATTTAGACTAATATGTTGTCTTTCACCCGCGTATTGCAAGAAGGGGGTGAATATTTTATCTATATGAGTATGAGCCAGGAACAGAGAATACCGTTCAAATATGACATTGTACTATTTAGGTCTTAGATTAAGATATAATCTGTCAAATTATCCAAACATATTAGACATAGCTTGTAAAAATGCAGATTTATCAACATCTCGGAGGTCTTTCATCCTTAAGACTTACTCATACTCATCCGCTTCTGATTTTGTTAGGCTTATAAGCCTGTATCAGGTCGATGCATGTCAAAATTTGATTTACTAGGATTAAACGGATGTGTGCAATATTGCAGCCCCCTCCAATGCTTATCCAGTCTGCCTTTGAAGGCGTTGACGGAAGGCGCTTCTTATGACATAACTTCTATGACTTAAGTTACTTATTTTCGCCATTTTGAGAGGTTCGCTCTCTCAGAGTGTGCCTATCATCGACTAAATATTCGACACAATCAAAAGCACTATGAAAATTGTAATGTAATACATATACTATTGTAGACAATAGCTTACCCGAACTTGGCGCACAGCATGAAACATGGTGAGTTATTTTGTTCATCAACAAAAGGAATAAACTTTGGGAGTAGAATTTTAGCAGACTTCCCCGAGTCATCATCCCCTTGTTGCAGCTGGCAACCGAGTCTCGCGAGATGTGACGTCACAATTTATTTAAAATAGTACGATCACGACTCAGAACATCGGATCCAATCAGATACTACCTTTCAGACTGTCCAATCAGAGGGCTTGTTTGTTATAGTCCCAAGACTCAAAATGGTGCTCCCCATGACAGAAAAAACTCGCAAAACTCGCAAACTCTCTGAAACTCAGCTTGCTGTTTTTGCCTATGTATATGCTTCTCCAGTTCTTCTAATGATTGTGAATAAAACATAAGAATATTTCCATGAGCATGTAATCTCAGATGCGAGCATTCTTTTGTTTGAATACAAAGCACAGGGGAGCCTCAATATTCTCGAAAAACGGCGATTATGCTGTACGCTGTATTTGCAGCTCGTATTTGCTATAGCGTGTTTACGCGGGCGAATTAAAACGGCTCATATAATGCGCCTTGCCTAGTTCGCCTCACATTTGCCGTGTAAACAGGACTCTGAGGCGGATTAGGGCTGATTCGCTTCATATGATTCACTTTATGTAAACCACCTTGCCAGGTGGTTTATATGAAGCGATTCCGCTGGTTCCCGGGCGGGGATAGTGCTTGCCGGCTACATGCGCAGCTGTAACTATCGCTGGCTGCCGGCAGTGTTAGGGACCGATTAGGCCGAAATCTATTGAATGCGATCATATTTAACAGAATTACATACTCAAATAATGAAATTTAATTAAATTAACCCTAAATTAAAAGCGATATTAACGTAGCAGCTGCATCGGCGTCGAATCGCCGAGTGTAAACTAAACAAATATAGCAGTGCTTGCCGGCTACAGGCGGAACTAAGGCTGATGGTTCCCGGCGCCGAAACACTTTCAAACTCGCTTCATGTAAATGCGCCGCTACTTCACTTCATATGAATCGCTTTGTCGAATTCGCTTCACAATTGCCCGTGTAAACACGGCTTATGACACTGTTTTATTTCTCCAGTGCTTCTAATAAGTGTGAATAGTTTTTTTGTTTAGTAGACGCATGAGCATATTCCAATCTCAGATGCTCACATTCTTTTGTTTTAATACATAGGACAGGGTAGACCCCATGCCTAAAATTTTTTGTTTTAACTATTGCTAAGGCTTACGCCTATGGTATGCCTACGTAGTATAGGCATGGCTATGACACTGTTTTGGTTTATTCCTTTCAATTTCTAAACTATGTTTTAAAGAGTGAATCCTTTTTTTTTTTTTTTTAAATAACCACAGTGCTCAGTCCCTATAGTATGTCCATTCAATTCTGTAGTGTATTTACTAGTGTCATGTCCAGAATACAGTCAGATCAATAAAACGTTTTTGACAGAATAGTAAAACTGTCAAACTGAATCTCAGCAGCTCACTGAATCTCAGCTGCCCCCCCCCCCCCGCGCCTATTTTCCTCTCTCTCTGTTTTCAGTCAATGTGCCTCACTAATGAATCTAAAAACAATACAAATTGAAACAAAAACAGAGACATATATAGCTACCCCAAACTCAAATAAAAGCATGTTATGTGTGTTTTAATACCAAGTCAATTTCAGAAATTATTTGGTTGGTGTGTAATTTTTTTTAAACCCACAATCAATGCTTGTATCTGACTCTGGGTACAGAATTGTACAGACATAACTGAAACTCAGCGGTGTTTTTTTTTTCAAAAGCTTAGGCTACTCCTTTTTTTGCAAAGGAACAATAAAATATAGGAGCTTAATAAGCAGACATAAAACTAAGTGTTTTAAAATAGTTGGATATACTAGTAGCAATTCTACATCCAAATTGAGATTTTATATATAGAATGACTGACTTATACTTACTAATTGATGAACCCTACACAGTTTCTTTTTAAAAACAGAAGAATGTGTAAAGAACAAAAGAATGAAATTACTGTACATTTAAATTTAGACTTTTCTAACTGTAAATACAGAAAGGGTTCAATGGAATGGTAGGTACATAGGTACATTTTCTGTTTATCTACTCAGGAAGGAAAGTAGTTAGAAAGTATACACATTTGTGTAAATGTAGCTATCATTTGCTTACTTTACACTAAAATATTTATATTTTAATCCATGTATGGACTAAATGTAATTACAAAATTCGACTAAAAAATTCCTGTTGCTTAAAATAATGTGGTGCTTTTACATGTGAGTGGTCTAGTCACACAAAACCATTTGATATCAGGATACTTTGTCTGAAGAGGATGCATTGAGAAAGTTGACTAGGAATCCCAATTAAATTAAAACATAAACAACAGATTTCTTCAAGGCAATGTTTATTGACCATTCAAACACATGATATTGATTTGATATATTTTAGCCATGTTGAATTGATTGCTGGTTGTTTAATGCAGAGACATGGATGAAAGTGGTAGTCACCAAAAAAGGCAGATTTTTATATTGAGGGTGAATTTCCGCGAAAGCACAGATTTCCTCCCATGGATAGGATTAGCACTGTCAGGAATCGCAGAAAAATACCGAAAGTCAGGTTTAAGCTATCCTTGTTGTGCCTATATTATCACCCATATTTAACTCGTTCTTGTTTGGGTTTTTTGGTCTAGCAAAATTTACGGTCATATAAGAGGGAGATTCGAACTACCCAAATGTTGTTATATACATCCTGATTCCATACCATTTTTCTTAGCATTAATCGGGAGCCTAAATATAATAAATCGGGGAAATTCGCGAAATCGCAAAGATCTTTCATCCGGAAGTGGTCTCCAACAAAAAATGTGGAAACCTTGGCGCCAGCAGCGAATTTCCGCGAAAACGTGGATTTCCCTCCATTGGTTTAGCACTACCAGGAAATTGAGGGAAAATGCCGGAAGTCATGTTTCTACTATCAGACGGGATGGCCGAATGAGTTCAGCATCTGCCTCCTGTTTTGGGAGATCGGGGGATCCGAATCCATGGGTTTGTGGGTTTGAACTCTGGTTGAGTCAAACCAATAACTTAAAAATTCATACTTGTCGCTTCCTAGCCAGGCGCTCAGTAATATTACGATAGGGCAAGGACTGGTTGGCTCAGTGGCAGGATAATGCGACAGAGTGGGATATCAGGTCATGGTGCTGGCAGCCTGGTCTCACAGTGGGGCAGTACTATAAAGTCACCATGAGTGCACACTGTCACAAGTCGGTACCCGTCCTAATATGACCTTAGATGTTACTAGGACATAAAACAACAACAACAAATAACATCTACTATCCTTAAACCCCTGTCATACCTTACCGGATTGAGTACCGGTGTGGCAGTAAATCGCAAACCCCTGGAAATTGCACACCCCGGGGTTTGCGATTTACTAGGAAATCACAAACCCCCCCTGGAAATCGCAAACCCCCCTGTGTTTTGGGACTGATTCGGGCCAAATCTATTCAATGCGACCATATTTAACAGAATTACATACTCAAATCGTGAAATTTCATTAAATTAACCCTAAATTCGAAGCGTTATTAAGGCTACCGCCGTAACGGCGGAGATATTAGCAGTTATATTTTCGAATCGACCATCACGGTTCCAGTGGCGCGGTGCATTGTGGGATGGGTCAGAGCAAAATAACCCCCCCAAAAGCACATGGCACATGCTATGCACTGGGTGCAGCTATGAAATGTGCTAGTTTCAGCTCATCTCAGCTCTTGTTTGAAACATAGAATACTAACTAAAAATATATATATAATAAATTAAGATATTAATCTTTTATCCAGCATTGCATTTACATCAATATAATCAGCACATCTTATGCCATGTGCATTTAGATTTAGAAAGATCTAGGCACCCAGACTAGTGTTAGAGCCATAGCCAGTGTACTCAATGCATTGTCAATGGCAGTGAGCAATCTCCATACAGAAAAAGTAAAATATTGATCAAACGACACCACCTAGGCACAAACCGCTTGGAACACATATAGAAAACATGTTTAACAAAACGATTATATTAAATTAATACGGTTAGGGTTTTGGATTTCTATTAATTTTGAATAAAACTGACATATTTCAATGCGCGTACAGGCAAAGTCAATGGCCGTACGCCTTTGCTTTGCTCCCAAGGCCGTTTTCAGCGCATGCGCAGTCGGAACCGTGATCTAGTTTATTCTCGATGTCGGCATGACGTCACAACCCCGGAAACTAGCCCACGAAGGGTAAAATACGCCGTGATGTGTGCTGCGGCAATGCTATGTCTATGGGGAGCATTTATTTTTGTAAAATAAATAAAAAAACTTTCATCGAATCGATTAAAAATATCTCAATGCGCGATTGAAGAGGAAGATCTGAGGTATTTAATTTAATCTAAGAGCAATTTTATCTGAAAGTATTAAAAACAGAGATAATAGTGAAAGTTGGGATATTCTGAGTGTCAGTGCCAGTGTTAGCCTTACCAGATCATGGTAAGGCTAACACTCAGAATGGGGGGTTTGCGATCTCCAGGGGGGTATGCGATTTCTGGAATCGCAACCCCCATGCCCATATTGGGGGGGATATGCGATTTCCTAGGAAATCACAAGTGGGGTGTGCGATTTACAGGGTTTGCGATTTCCTGCTACACCGGACACTACCGGACAAAGAATTTTCTAGTCCGGTTCTGTCCGGTACACAAAATGTATCGAAATGTATCGAAATGGAGCGTAATTGGGTAAAAGGCCGCCGGGTGAACCGAACACCGACGGACAAGTACCATACATGTACCGGACGAGAACCGGACGAGAACCGGACATCAACCTACCGGACTGTTTTACTACACGGACGTAAAACAACAATAAACAAAAACACTGTTGTATGTCCTACCAACATGTTAGGTCAAAGCAGGACGGTACAAACACAGTAGTGTGACTGATATAACAAACAATATTGAGTTAAAAACAGTCAGAATGTAGAACATACATAGGCATGTATTGGTTATTTAAGTCAGGTTACAATTATTTGAAATATCACTCATTATCAGAGTGCTTTTGGCCACCATCAACTATACACAATGTCACAACAGTCCTTATTACGCATTATCCGTTAGTTTGTTGTTGTACATCCTAGCAACATCTATGGTCATATCAGGAAGTTACAAACACAGTAGTTACAACAGTACTGAGTTAAAAACAGTCAGAACGTAGAACCTACATAGTCATTTATGGTGACGTTCTCGCCACCGGGCAATTCCGGAAGCAAACCGGACATGTATGGATGGGTAGGCCCCTACCGGACATGAACCGGACAAACCGGACACCAACCGAACACCAACTGGACACGTCAGTCCGGCGGTGTCGGGTATAAGTTTTGTGCATGTTCAAAACTTGTACCGGACACCGCCGGACACCACCGGACACCGCTGGATGGGTACCGGACATGTCCCGGACATTGCCGTATTTCACCGGACAGTGTCCGGTTCATGTCCAGTTCCCCAGTCCAGTAAGGTGTGACTGGACCTTTAAGGCCCTGTCACATTACGGCGTATGGCGGGAGCGTATTGAAAACCTACGTAGGTGTGCCGGCATATGATGACCTTTGGTGACCTTTCGGGTGGGTTTGAGCATATGTGGAACCTATGAGGAGCCTACGAGGAGCGTATGAGGAGCATATGGGAGCGTGCTGTGACATTTTTTGACGGTTTTGATTGGCATGAGGAGCGTATGAGGAGTGTATGAGGAGCGTATAAATATTTTAGGAGCGTATGAGGAGTGTATGAGGAGCATATGAGGAGCGTATGAGGAGCGTATGTGAAACCTATGCGCGACCTATGTTATCTCTCCGCGGCACGCCGCCTGGAGGCTCCTGGGTATATATAGCCTGCAGCAACAGTCTCCCCTCCCTCTGCCACCATGCCTGCTAAGAGGAACACCACTGCTGCTGCTGCTTCTGCTACTGCTACTACTACTACTACTAGTTCTACTGCAACTACACCAGCCTCCAGAGCTGCTGTAACTACAGGAGGAGGACTAGGCCGTGGGAGAGGCAGAAAGAGGCAGACTTTACAATGCTCTCCATCACCAGCCTCCTCACCTGCCTCGCCACCTCGCCACTCTCTACACCACTCTCCAGAACACCACTCTCCAGAACACCACTCTCCAGAGAACACCACTATCCACTGGAGGAGATGGAAGTGGAGAGGTCGACGACGCAACGCTGGCGTCCCCGCTCCAGCTCGCCATCTCCTGCCTCTCGGGGCAGCTCACGGGCGTTGTAACGTGTAAGTCAAGAACGTTACAGGCGTCGTCTGCTGCCTCCGCCGCCTCCGCCGCCACCACTGCCTCCAACACCTCCACCAGCACCGGTGGCCTCCCCGCGTGATAGAGACAGAGGGCCAAGAACAGCGACTGTTCTCTGTCGGTCTTCAAGGAGGATCAAATGTTGGACTTGCTCCAGGAGAACCCCCCCCATCATGTGGAACATGAAGCTCACGGATTACCGCTGCTCAGACAGAAAGGCCAAGATGTGGGAGGACCAGGCGACACTTCTGGGGACCACAACAGTCCATCTCCAGAAGTGGTTCAAGTCGCTCAGGGACACGGACACGTGGCTCCACAAGAAAAAAAGCGGGGACGGAGCCGCTGAGCTGACTGAGCGGGATCAGTGGATCCTGCGCAAGTTCAGGTTCCTGCGGTCCGTCGTCCTTCACTGACCGGAGCCCTGCAGGAGTGTAAGTACATAATCTTTTATCGTTCTGACAAGTGCGGCCGTTAGTATTCTCGTAAAACCGCTCGTATTCTAAGTTTGTTATGTTATGCTTTTGTTGTATTTATGTAAATATTCTAGTAATTTGTTAAATGTTATTTATTTCTTTAATGTTGAGTTGTTGTGTAGTTGTTCTTAAATCGAGATATTGACAATAGATGTATCGAGATATAATCGTTATAAATCCATGTTTGCATTTAACGTTAATTATTTTTGCTTTATATATTTTTGATTTACTGTTGACTTGTCGTGTCTTTTGTCGAAATATAGATTTGCGTTCATGTTACTTATGTTATTTTATGATTTTGTCTTGCAGTTGGCCGCTCCTGTCGCAGCTCCGTGGCTCGATGTCAGCCTGGACAATAATGTGACGACTGATGTGGAGGTAGCGATGGACGAGGAGCTTCCACCCACTGCCCCCGCTACATCCCAAGAGCGGGGAAAGGGGAGAGGGAAGCGATCTTCCCCAGTCGACGACAACCTCCTCGCTGCCATCCACAAGAGGTTCGACGAGTCTGCCGACATCCTCAAGGTGATGCAGCCGCCTCCTCCACCGACACCGACGGTGACGAAGCGAGTGGCATTCACCAACTATGTGCGGGACATGATCCTCACGATGCCGGAGGAGCGATTTGTGTCAGTTTGCGGTCCACTCAACCGCATGGTCTCGCACCATCTGGAGGAGGAGGAAGGAACATTCTTGGGCCTGGTGGTTGGTGTGCCTGCTCCTGCACCTGCTCCTGCACCTGCTCCTGCACCTGCTCCTGCATCTGCTCATGCACCTGCTCCTGGAACTGCTCGTGTGTCTGCAACTGAGGCATACCAGCCTCAACCCCACCAGTGGACTCACCAGCCACCACCGGCATCACCATGGGCTTCACAGACACACGAGTATGTGCAGTGCTATATGGGGCAGCCGCACATGCATCATCAGCCACAGCCTCAGCCTCTACCTCCAACCTCCGTGGGTCACGAGGTGGCCGCAGCTCCGCTGGTGGTACGGCCATCACCACCGCACACTGCTGGACAATTACAGACATTAGGGATGGCGGGGCACATGAGGGGCTCTCCCGGAGTCGTGGTGTGTGCGGGTGCTCCGCCCACTGTGGGTGCGACATGGCCGGGGAGTTGCGCTGCCGCAGACATCGCGACTCCAACATGCGGCGACCCCACCCAAGTGAACTTGTCTGAGTCGGCCAGCCCAGAAGGACTATTGAACTTGTCGGGACTGTCCGGGATATCTGGCATGTTGGGCGCAAATTTGGACTTATTCCCCTCGTCAGCCACACAGTCGCCAGCTGATGCCACTTCTAATGGCAAGGGAGAGAAGTGATTGTAAATATGTGTATATATGTAGTCTTAGTTTTTATTTATCTTTGTACATTTGTATGTATATATGTATATATTGTATGTTTATATATTGTTTGTACATTTATATGTCAAGATGTTTAAATAAATAAATATACTGTCAATTTTAATTTTTGTGTCCGTGTTCAGTAAAGGCATGCCATCATTTAATTGTTATACATTAAAGTATAATTAAAATTAAAATTAAAATTAAAACATAAATAAAAACTTTAAATTTAAAATATTTATAATAATCTTTCTCCTTCCCCTTTCTCCCTCCCCTCCCTCCCTCTCTCTATCTCTCTTCCTCCCTCTCGCTATCTCCCTTCCTCCTTCTCTCTATCTCTCTTCCTCGCTATCTCTATCTCTCTTCCTCCTTATCTCTATCTCTCTTCCTCCCTCTCTCTATCTCTCTTCCTCCCTCTCTCTATCTCTCTTCCTCCCTCTCTCTTTCTCTCTTCCTCCCTCTCTCTCTATCTCTCTTCCTCCCTCTCTCTCTTCTCTCTTCCTCCTCCCCTCCCTCCCTCCCTCTCTCCTCCCTCCCTCCCTCTATCTCCTCCCTCCCTCCCTCTATCTGCTCCCTCCCTCCCTCCCTCTATCTCCTCCCTCCCTCCCACTCCCTCCCTCTATCTCTTCTCTCCCTCCCTCCCTCCCCGCCCTCCATCGCTCTATCTCCTCCCTCCCTCCCCTCCCTCCCTCTATCTCTTCTCTCCCTCACTCCTCACTCCCTCCTCCCCCTCCTCCCTCCCTCCCTCCTCTATCTCTCTTCCTCCCTCTCTCTATCTCCTTCCTCCCTCTCTCTCTCTCCCCTCCCTCCCTCCCATCTCCTTCTCTCCCCCCCCTCCCTCCCTCTATCTCTTCTCCCCCCCTCCCTCCCTCTATCTCTTCTCCCCCTCCCTCCTCCCTCCCTCTAACTCGTCTCCCCCTTTCTGTCTCTGTGTCACTCTATTTTTCCCTGTGTTCTTAGTATGTATGTAAAAGATTAATTCATGTAAAAAGAGAGGAGATTCATTACAATTACATTAACTAGATGACTTTAAATTAGGGAGCGAAAGAACGTAACAGACATGTAAAATTGTGTTTTCATATCTATAAAATGATATCGTTTATTTTACTAGACATATAAACATATTAGCATCTCATATAACAGGAGACATGTCACAACATCACAGACATGTAAAAAGCGATAACAGTACAGTGTCAAGAAAAGCACATAAGTTTGCAAAAACAGTACACAGACACAGCGCATACAGACTGATAAAATGTTTTGTCAGATCATCCTGTCTTGCCATGACAGTGCTCCGGCAGGTGAGACGACCCAGTCTTTAATTAGATTGCGCTGTTCCTTTCCTAGCTTGGAGACGGTGTTGGGGTTCACAGGTAGAACGTCAATGTCAGGAAGGTTGTGGCCCTCTTGCCAACCTCCAGGCACAAAGTTGTTGTTGGCTGTCTCGGGACGATCCAGCTGCATGTTCTGTAGCGCTGGGTAGCGTGTCCTCATGAGGTTGTGCAGAACAATGCACGCCTTGACGATGATCTTCACGTTGGAGGGGTGGTGCTGCATAGTCGTCAGCAGCACTTGGAAGCGGTTGGCTAGAATGCCAAAGGCATTTTCCACCACTCTCCTAGCTCGGGAAAGCCGGTAGTTGAAGAGTCGCTCATCATTGGTCAAGCCCCTCTTGCCGTACGGCTTCATCATGGTCGGCCGCAGGGCAAAGGCATCGTCACCGATCAGAAAATACGGCACATCCTTCTGGCCGTGGACGAGCGGTTCAGGGTTCGGAAAGCCGATGGTGCCACCTTCTGTGCCCGCCTTCAGCTGGGCATCGGACGCGGAGCCCAAACCGCCAATATCTGCCCAGATAAATTTGTAATCCGCATCTACAAGCGCCAACAGGACCACGGAGAAAAAGCCCTTGTAGTTGTAGTAGAGCGACCCACTCTTTGGAGGGCACCGGCAGGCGATGTGCTTCCCATCCAGAGCGCCACAGGTATGGGGGAAGTTCCACCTCTCTGAAAAGAGGTCCGCGACGGCACGCCACCCTTCTGGAGTCGTCGGACACGTCATGACCTCAGCCATGTACTCATCGACGATGGCCTTACAGACTTCACGCACTATCAGCGACTGTGTGTTGTGGGGCACCCTCCACCGGAACTTCATGGAGGAGTATTTTGTGCCAGATGCCAGGTGCCGCAGAGTAAGTGCTATTTTCAGCGCCGACTCGAGCGGCACCCTGAATGTGGTCCGTTTTTTGGCGATCCTCGGTCCCACTCGTGCCACAATCTCGTCAAACAACTGGGGAGGCAGCCGCATGAAGTTCACAAACGACGCGGTGTCCTCCCTGTGGAGCTCGACCATCAGCTTGTCAAACAACCCAAACTGTGGCCGCCTCCCAATCCAGGGTCTGACCCACACTGATAGTCGCCGCTCCCTCCTCCTTTGTCTCTCGATACGGGATGCCAGAAGAACCATGAGGTATAGAGCAAGCTCATGGTGATAAAGGGCAACTCTGTAGAAAAGCTGGAACTGTACTTGCAGTGCCTGAGCATCCATCCTGTATGAGCAGCAGAGCAGGAATGACCGAAGAAGGCATGCGTTGCCTTTATATACCGAGACCATAGGTCGGGCATACGCCGCCATACGCTACTCATACGCTTTGCATACGCTACGAATACGCTCCCATACGCAACTCGTAGGATCTGCATACGCTGCATATGCCCAAGATACGCCCGAGATACGCCCTTGACGCAAGTTGAGCGTACGAGTAGCATATGCTGGCGTACCCCTAGCATATGCCGGCGTACCCCCAGCATACGAGGAGTGTATGCCAGCTTATGAGAAGCGTATGAGTAGCGTATGAACCATACGCCCCCATAGGTCGAGATTTTTTTTAGCATGCACAAACAAATTTGGACGGACGGGCGGGAGAAAGCGTATGGCGACATACAGCGGCATAGGCCGGCATAAGCAGGCACATGACGGTGTATGTGGAGCATACGCATAGTGTATGCATAGCGTATTCGTAGCGTATGGCGGCGTATATGACGTAAATCACCTACGCCGCCGTACGCTCCCACAAAAAACCCTAATGTGACAGCCCCTTTACCAGTTACCTCTGAGTCGGGTTCAAGTTCCCATGTTTTCCGCTAGGTGCCGTCTGTGTGCCTTAACATGGGTCCTGCACAGAGGTCTCTGGCGGCACCTAGTGGCAAATTGCTGAACTAATACTTTTGTAAACAGAGTAGTGTTCAAAATGATTCAAGCACAACGTTTTTAGGACTATCTATGACCACTGCACACACATATGTTTAGACTAGGAGCTATGATAGATGAACATTCATAATTATCATCTTATATAATGGATATATCATCCCAGCTTCCCAACACTTTTTCTAATGGGTACAGTCACACGAGGCCTGCGTTCGCTTCCGATCGATTCGCGATGTCAAAATCTCCTCCTTGCGCCCTCCATATGCACTCATTGAGTGCTGTCGCCGCGAAGACGCCAACCTCCCGTTGTCCATTTCGGAAATTTTGGGCGCAAGGAGGTTGCTGCTGCTGCACGTGCAACCTCCTTACGCCCTGTTCCGGCGGCGCCATTCAAAATGGTTGGCGCCCTGGCGCCGCCCTGGTTTGATACCAACACATGTGATGCTACAGTCACCGTGTGGTCTGCTCCGACCTGGCGCCGACATGGCGCCGACATGGCACCTAAAACGTATTTGAATCAATATATCGAATGGAACGCTGGGTGGTTGGCGTCCTTTTGGGCGTAGGGAGGTTGGTGGCGAACGCTGCCTCTCGTGTGACTGGGGTATTAGGAACCTGTCCTGGAGACAGTGTTGTGAGAGTAACAACATAAGCCACTGCAGATATGCCTATGAGAAAGACTCCTAATATCACTCATTGATATGAATTTGCTAAAACTAACATAACTCATTTCATGCAATATGCCATCCAACATCATTTAGAAAATAAGATCTCAACATGTTAGGGTGTCTATTCCATTGTTTAAAAAATATATAGGATTTGTAAATCAAGATGACACTGTACGTGAAGTGGAGTGGGGTTTTTTCAAGAAGAAATCAAATTATAAAATTTTGACTCAGATCATCCCATTAAATATCACTTTCCCAATATTTTCTGAATGAAATCAGAATCCAGAATAATTCATTGACATATTTGCAACATACCCAAGTAATATATATTGCATAATAAATTATTTTCTTTGTGCATGCAATGCTTAAAGAAGGCACTTAAATGTCCATTTTGCTCATGACATTGTTTTGATTGGCGGCAAAGAAAGTGAGTGATAATAGCCGAAAACTCATGCACCTCTGTGCCTGGCCTTTGAAACGACCACAGTGGCTTCCCCCTGTTGAAACAAATACCAGGGGACAAGGCTACCCACCTCTTGGCTGGGGGTGGCTAGGAGCGATGACATCACATTTGTGCTGGTACCGTCCTGTAGCAGTACAAGTCCTATGTGGGTTTCTTTGGTTTTTTTTAATAAATCAGATTAATGAAATGAAAATATAACTAAATTATGCAATCAAAAAATATTTTTAATCCTATTTTGCTGTAGTTATATCGGTTATTTAAACAAAAACAAAACAGTTTGGGATTAAGCCACCATCTTACCACCACTGGAAAATTTGTTTATATATATAAATACAAACTGTGCCCTAGTTGAACACACAGTAATGTTGCTGATTGCCTGCCCCTCCTCTCTCCGCCGACAGGTATCGGCATGGCCGGCACCTCCCTGCTGCTGTCCGCCTGGCGCCAGACCAACATCCGGGCATCGGTGCAGGAGCGTCTCGCCGACACCTTCCGCCAGGCGGCTCTGTCCATCACCATCATGGGCCTCACCGACCTACTCGTCTTCTGCATCGGCGCCACCAGTCCTTTCCTCAGCATCCGCAGCTTCTGCGCATGCTCAGGTAAGACGCGCGCAATTCCGGTAGCGGAGAGAGCATCTGCAGACGACATCCTTCCCTGGGAATTGGTCGTCGGAGTGGTGTGGGTGTGGGTGTGAGTGGGTGTGGGTGTTTGAATGTGTGTGGGTGTGCGAGTGTGGGTGGGAGTGGGGGAGTTCGGGTGAGTGTGTGGGTGTGACAGTGGATGAGAGTTGGCGAGTTTGGGTGAGCGTGTGGGTGGGTGAGTGGGTGTGACAGTGGGTGAGAGTGGGTGTGGGTGTGGGAGTGTGTGTGGGAGTTTGGGTGAGTGTATGTGGGTGTGAGTGGATGTGGGAGTGCGGGTGGGAGTGTGGGTGTCAGTGTATGGAAGTGTGTCAGAGTGTAGGTGTGTGGGTGTCAGTGTGAGTGTCAGTGTGTGTGGGTGTGTGATAGTGTATGTGAGTGTGTGTCAGTGAGTGTGTTTATCTGTTGTCGACTCGATCTTGGTAATTTTACAGATAGAACTGTGTAACAGGGTTAAAAGTGTACACATGCTTTTTTTTGCATCATTTTTATTTCAAAGGGCATGTTGAGATTTTTGTTGGTTGTATTGTGATTTAGGTGTCGTGCCTTTTTTGGTTGCTATTTTTGTTGTTTTTGCCTTTGTTGTTGTTGGGGTGGTCTTTGCAGTGACAAGTATTAATTTTTAAGTCATTGGTTTATATATATATGTATATATATATATATATATATATATATATATATATATGTGGTTGTGAGTATGTCATTCTTATATAGTTGTTGTATGTTGGAGTTTTACGTCCTGGCAACATATATGATCATATCAGGACGGGTACCGACTTGTATATGTGCAGTGATATGGTTGAACTTTATTGCTATAACTCCTATTCACCTACTAGTGACCTGCCCACCTGACTCACTTACAACCTGCCACACAGACCCACATGGTTCCTGCTTGTTCAGTCTAAATCAGTGCCTACAGTCCATGGAACCTAAATCCCATGGGTGTTACACACAGCTCAGTGGTGAACTGCTTCCTTTGGTATCTCTAGAGTGAGTGTGTATGCATAGCAAGTGCAAGGAGTACAAGGGTGACTTGGCTCACACATCAGACACCTCTGCTGCCTGGGAGGGGTGCCGCCCAAGAGGGGCACCTGTCACTCAACCTCAGTGCAAGTGATGTCCCTGATATATGCACAATGGCTGGGTGTGCTTACCCAGCGGTCCGTGGTAACAAGTAGTCATCATACAGTTACAGTAAACATTAATATATGTCCCGCTCCATTTGCACTGTTCATGGTGCATGGAGGGAACATTTCTGTAATTAAGAACCGTATCTTAATATCCGGACATCATACCATAATCCCGGTCACCATGCGTCATATCATTTCCACATAGTTATTTATATGTCACACAGCGAGTGGCCACACTTTGCGTCGCTATTGCATAACAATGGTCCCCAACTCCATCACCCAAGATATTGATATGATTCCAAGCTTGTCTATCACGACCGAAAGACCGTATATTTTTACAAGTAGATGATTAGGACAGACTTCATCATTCCATGGAGCTGAGTGAGTGATGAGGGAAAGGATGGATATTCCGTGTTATTATACTCATATAATTCTTATACAGCATATATGCATATACATGTACACATATATAAATATGTGTATCATCATCATCATCATGCTGTCGGTGGTGATGCGACAAAGACTGCTTTCATTACTTGACTGCCACTCTCCATTTAGCTCTCTGCTGTGAGAGTTGCGTCCATGAGTCGGTCTTAATGTCTCTCAGCTTCAGGTTTCTCTTGATGGTATCCTTGAACCGGAGACGAGGGCGCCCTCTCTTTCTGTAACCAGAAGACAGTTGAGAATAGAGGATCTGCTTTGGTAGCCTGTCTGATGACATCCTCATGAGGTGTCCAGTCCACCGGAGATTCTTTTTGATCAGAAGATCTTCCATAGAGGGCAGCCCCGTCCGTTCGAGTATTTCCTTATTTGTCACTTTGTCCTTCCAGGTTAGTCTCATGATTGAACGCAGATGTCGCATCATGAAGGCATGCAGCTTTTTCACCTGTCGTCTGTACACTGTCCAGGCCTCGGCTCCGTATAGTAGGGTGGATAGTACGATTGCATGGTAGATCTTGTACATTTCATGAAAGCTGCCTGCAAAAGTGTTGAAGTGCTGCTGGCTTTTGCAAGTTACCAGCGGCACTCTCTCGGGGAGCAAATAGAGGTTTCACACCGGCAAGAACATGTCAAGACAGGCGCAAAACTATTTGTCCCTGCAGTGGCTGGTCGGGAGATGTTGGGAGTTCCATACATCAACCACCCTTAATTCTGCCACAGTGACATGGTTTTCTGTTTAGGGTTTGCTCCCTTAGCCTTCGGTTCTGTCAAGAACCTGTACCACAAGGCAGTGGTTTACAACTCTGCAGGGCAGGGGCGTTAATCTCCGAAATATGTGTATATATAGCAACTAAATACACATAGATTGTCCTGGCAATGGCTATTATGTAAGAGCAGGAGTTCAGCGTATTCTCGATTCTTCAAACACCTGTGGTGTAAGTAATCTAATATTGTAATGAAAGGTTTTACAGTTGTCTAGATAGCACTGTACCCAAATGTGACCGGCCATGGGAAATGGTCGGTAGCCTCATTTCCAGAAGTGAAATTTTCTGTTGCTAATGATAATGTGCACGTTCGACTTTCAGGGAAATAAAATTTTAATTGAAGAAAAAAGAATATTTATAGGTATTGTAATGGTTAGCACATTGGTCCGGAGTGCAAACAGATGTGGGTTCGGGTCCCGCTCTAGGCGAAATATTTCACATTTTCATCACCCTCCACGACAATACCTTTTCCGAGGGCGGGTGATGTATGTGGAATGTGGAGGGGGTTTACGGTCGCCTGATTAGGACTGTATTGGCGCTACTGAATGCCAGAATTTGAACACGCCTCGGGAGATTACTACATTACGTCAATTGCAGAAATAAGCAATGCCATATTGCGGCAGTCTCTCTTCAACATTCATGGCTCTTACAAGAGTCTTATGGCCCTGTCACATTACGATGCATCTCGCCAGCGTGCCGCCAACGCGTAAAATCACTTTTTTACGTCGAGAAGATTCAAACTTTGTTGGCGTGGGAGGCAAAGTTGGACGTATACATACCATCTGCACAGTGTATGGCCAACGTATGACCAACATATGGCCAACGTATCTCCCGGCGAAAAATGCTTGAATTACGCTCACGTTCACAGAACGCCGGTGAACGTCATATACGTTAGTCGATTACCAGAACTACACCTCATACGTTACATACGTCAAGACACGCTGGAGAAATGCTAAACGTATGTTAGATGTACATTAGGCATACGTTAGGCATACATTATCTATTAGTTGTCAGTACGCAGACTGTACGTTCCCACTGTCTTTAAAGTAGGTCAACGTAGTGAAACGTAGTGAATAACGTTTGACTAACATACGTCTAACGTACATCGACGTATGCCTAACGCCTACATAACATATGGCGGAATAAAATCCACACGTTGTCGAACATTGTCGTGTGTCGAAAGTTTTGTGCATGCACAAAACTTTGTCGACCCCCTGATGTGCGATGCCGTATCTCGATGAACGTTGACGTACATTGACGTATACCAACTAGTGCCTAACGCACACATAACGCATACCGACGTATCCTGACGTAGTGGCAAAAAATCACATACGTCGACCTACGTTTGCGCAATGCATCATAATGTGACAGCACCATAAGTCACGATACCGTCAAGCCGTGAGGCTTCAGCGACGGTCGGTTAAAAAAAAGGACATTTAACATAAGTGTACAGGTAGCATTTATGTGGATGGATTTTGTTTGTTTGTTTGTTTAACGACCCCCGCCCCAGCACAAAAAGTAAACCTTGGCTAGTGAGGGTCTATTATAATTTATCTGGATAGAATACGTTCAATGTTGTATGCGTAGAGGCATATGTTGCAAGCAGTTCATTTTTGTTTTATGTGTAAAGCGTATGGTGATTTATCTTTTAAATAATGTTGTATGTATTCCAAGTCAGTGTCAATCAATTTTGAGCTAATTAATATATATATACAATTAATATATATATATAAATTAATCATCAGGTGTGTTTATATATATATATATATATATATATACATATATATATACCAATTTAAAGCAAGTACAGCATACCACAAAGGGTGTGTTTGATTTAGTATCAGCCACTGTGCACCTGATGATTATTTATTAATGTTGTCATTACAAAGAATAGATGTACCCTAAATAGTGAAAGTGTTAAATAGAGAGGATTGTATATGCGTACGGTACGGCAGTTGTTGACATTCTGAGCCAGAGGAAATTGATGAGTTACTCAGTTGGGAACTGTTTATTTTGCATAATTAAAATGCATACGGCCATGTTCACTTCCAGCACTACCTAGTTCCTTTCTTTCCCGTGATCATGCAATTTCCATATATATATGGACACGGTGGACACAGACAAAGTAAGGCCCTTAAAGGAAGCGTTTGGCGTGTATTGTGAAGGAAAGACAAACATAACGGTGGCTCACTAGAAATTCAATATGTATAACCAAGGAGAGGAGAACATAGACACCTATGGATGTGAACTACGACACCGCATTGGGCAATGTGAATATGGCAATTTAGAAGATTTGCTGTTGCACGATAGACTAATAAGTGGGATTAAATGTGACACCCTCAGGTATCGTCTGCTCCAGTCACCTAAACCGACATTGCAGTTGTGTGAAGAAATGTGCAGAATGAGTGAACATCACGCAAAACAACTCACAAGCGACAGCCACCCTGAATATGCACTGGACGCAGTACAACAACAGGATTTAACATGACAGATGCCACGGGCAACAGGATCACAGCAGCAACACTACAAGTGAACACGTACTAGATTATCTCATGATCAGCAAAGCAGAAGCAGTAGCACACAAGCAAAATGCGGTTGGTGTGGCTACTCTCATCACAGGGACTGGGAGGCATGCCCTGCCAAAGGCAAGACATGCGCTGTGTGCAAAAAAGTGGGACACTTCACGAAAGTATGCCACAGCAAAACCATGACGGTCAATGAAATAACAGTCGACAACAACAACGGCGATGATGAATGGCACGACGAACAACTGGAGCCGGATTTGTTCATAGGTGCGATATCAACCGATGACGATGCAAACGCCGAGTTATGGTTTGCGAACATTCCTGTAGAGACAATCGACATAAACTTCAAACTCGACACGGGTTCTGAAGCTAACATCATCCCCATGGACGTGTTTAAAAAAATGTACAACCCGAGATGCTGGTTAGTCACGTACTCAGGACAGAGGATTAACCCATTAGGTGAAACAAAACTCCAGGTATGTGACCAACCACTACGATTCCAAATCACAAATAGCGGATGTCCCATCCTTGGTAGGGATACCTGTGTTCGGCTATGCATCTGTTCACGTATCAACAGCATCCGTTCAGAAGCCAACGAGAACAACGATGAAGCAAAGCAAATGGTAAAGACATTCATGATGTGTTCACTGGGCTAAGGACTATTAAGGTAGAAGCCAAAATACATGTCGATAGCTCTATCCAACCTGTAATTGATCCTCCCAGAAGAATTCCCCATGCTATCAAAAATAAAGTCTGCAAAGAACTAGATAGAATGATCAAACTAGGTGCAATTGTGGAAGAAACTGAACCGATCCCATGGGTTAACCCAATAACAATTGTAAAAAAAAAGATAAGATCCGCATTTGTTAGATCCAACAAAATTAAACAAATCTATAAAGCGAGAACCATACCCTACCAGAACAAAAGAAGAAGTTGTTTCAAAACTAGAGGGAGCAAAATTCTTTTCTGTGGTAGATGCAAAGAGCGGATACTGGCATATTCATCTCGACACCGAGAGTTCAAAACTTTGTACATTTAATACACCGTGGGGAAGGTTCAGATATACCAGGCTGTTGTTCGGAATAAAAATTTGACATGAAATAACAAAACCGGACAAATTATTATTAAAGGGAAACAGAATAATCATACCGAAACAACCATAAAAAACAGTGCTCACTAAACTACACAAAACCCATCAAGGAATAATCAAAATCAAGGGAACATGTGTTTTGGCGGGGATGCAGACCCAATTAGAAGATTTAATACAACAGTGTAGTTTGTGCCAGCGATAGCGGAACAAGCAATATAGCGAGCCTTTAAACCCCCACAAAATTCCATGCGTCCCATTCAACAAAATAGGTGGAGACCTATTTCAAATAGGGAACTAGCACTATCTACTGTTAGTCGATTACATTTTTAAATATCCAGAAGTAATCGAACTACGGTCAACAACGAGTAATGCGGTCATATTAGCCATGAAGCAAACATTCGGTAGACACAGAATTCCCTCTGTAGTTATTTCACATAACGGGCCACAATTCACCAGTGCTGAATACAAAAGCTTGGCAAAAGATTACGAATTTGAAATGACATTCTCAAGCCCGCATTATCCAGAAAGCAATGACAAAGCGGAAAGACATATTCAAACGGTGAAAACAATGATAAAGAAAGCCATGCATGAATCTAAAGATTATAATCTATTTCTGCTACTTTCGCAACACTCCACTAACAGGGCTAAACGCATCACCCGCTCAATTATAAATGAGCCGCAGACTCCGATCAAAATTACCAACATTAACTAAACATCTGAAACCCAAAACAGTAAAAGAACTGACAATCAAATCAAAAAGGTACAACAAAACCAAAAGAAATTCTATGACCGGCACGCAGGGAAACAACACAAACTATTGAAAACCAGAGAACACATACAATATGTCACACACAAAATAAAGTGGGCTCCAGGGACAATCACAAAAGAAACAGACAAAGACTCGCGAAATTACGAAATACAAAACAAAAACAATTTAACAGTGAAAAGAAATCGCAAACACCTATTCCCTACCCATGCCAAAGTTAATCAAAACCGACAAGTAATCTGGATCCCAACAGTCCAACAAACGAGAAACCGAGATAACCCAAATACTATGTCACCGGATGAAACCGAGAAATAAGGCCTGTGAATAGATTAGGGTATCAGTAAAACATGACTAATTACAAACTCTAATCGGCAAAGTGTCAAGATAACACAAACAAGATAAATGAATAGTGTTGTATGTGTATTACTGGTGATAAAGCTTATTTAACTAGGTTGACTAATCAGTTGACAAGCTGAAAGTAAAGTACCTGAAACCAGAAACATTAAAATGAATGTTAGTATTAAGAACATGTATCATATTGTGTTCTGTGAATTAACACGGAACCATCTAAAGTTGTTGGCACCAAACAACAAGGACTCATGGAGATGACTAACATCAACACACTTGTGTCACCATAAACCACAAGTGTATATATATATAGTCAACAGGTTATACATAAGAACAATACGGACTCCGTATTTCTCAAAAGTTGAATTGAACTGTATATTACATGAACATTGCACTTATCTTAAACTAAACTATTTTCTTCAAAGAGGGAGATAATATATGTATGTGAAACCACCGATAATCAGAGACTATCAAATTAACCATACCAACTCTAATACCCAAAGAACAACATGTGTATATTTGTATAATTGAACTGCTCACATGTCAAATCTGACTGATCCATAATCGAAACCTATCATTGCAAACCAGAAACTGTCGTATACCAGACCGAATGCTCATCGTACCACTGACTTAAACTGTTATTACTTCTGCATGTTATATTGTATATCCCCGAACCATTTTCTCTTTTGTTCACTGTGAAAAGGAGATGTTATGTATGGACTAATGCTCGGCGATACGAGGGACCAGTTTATACTAACACTGGCGGGTAATAAAGCATTGAGTAACAAGACGTCAACATGTGCGGTCGTTCCTCACTCAATCACATTACAGTGTCCTGCACTCCCCTCCCTGTCCGGATGGGGGGTGGGGCCCCCATCATGTACTGCTCCGCCTCCTCCACGGGTCCTAGCCTCTACTCGCTCGGAGGAATTTATATATATAGTGCCTAAATCTTGGTTATATATTATTATATATTATTGTTATTATATATATCATATATACTATATTTATTATATATTATATATATATATTATATATATATTATATATATTATATATATTATATATATTATATATATATTATATATATTATATTTATTAGAATATGGTTACAATGGTTTTGTTGGGACCCAAATAAAGCGATCGATATAGGGGAGTGGTCGATCTGAGGAGGTGGTCGGTTAGAGAGGTTTTACTGTATATATAGCCCTTCAATTATCATCGAATGCTGATGCTTAATCCCGCGTCTTCCACTTTCAGGCATCGCCCTTCTCTTCTGCTACTTCAACCAGCTCACCTTCTTCGGTGGCTGCCTCGTTCTGAACGCCCGGCGCGCGGCTGCATCGCGCCACTGCCTCACGTGTCAGCGCACCAGGTCCCGGCGCGAGCTGCGCGAGGAGGGCCGCCACCCGCTACGCGTGCTCTTCTGTGGCGGCTGCCCGTCGAGGCGCGCCGGGGAGGACGACAACGCATGCAAACAGCTGCCGAACCACGTGTACCCGCGTCTCGTTATGCAGAGCGGGGTCAAGGTGCTGGTCCTGCTGCTGTACTTGACCTACTTAGCGCTGTCCATCTGGGGCATCACCCACCTCCGGGTGGGTTTCCGCCTGGAGGAGGTGGTGCCGAAGGAATCGTACCTGACGCGCTACATCATGGACGAGAGGGAGTATGTGCCCGCCACTGGCCCAGTCGTGTTGTTTGTGATCGATAAGCCGATATCATACGAGCGATACGAAGCGCAGGTCCGCATTACGCAGATGCTCTACCAGGCGAGAATGTCACGCTTCGTCAACCACACAAGTCTAACATCATGGCTGGATGATTACATTCAGTTCCTTCGACAGACAACGGGTGCATACAACCCACATAATTTCATCTCCAAATTGTCCAATGATTTTCTGAGGACACATCCGCAGTACAGAAATGACATCCTCTTCAATGAGCACCGGACAGTGATCCTGGCCTCGCGGTTCTATGTCTACGCACACAAACTGCTCAATTCGAGCGCTGAGAAGACCTTCCTGGAGAACATGCGCGCCATCGCCAAGAACGCGACATTACCAGTGACAGTGTACAGCCCCAGTTTCATCTTCTTCGAACACCACGTGTCGATACTAAAGAACACATTGCTGACGGTGACGGTGACCATCATCAGCATGCTGCTCATAGCGCTCATGTTCATCCCGCACCCGATCGCCGTTATGTGTGTCACGGTATCCATGCTCAGTGTGGTGGTCGGCATGCTCGGGCTGCTCAGCGTCTTTGGGCTGGCGCTGAACGCCATCAAGACGACGCAGGTGCTACTCAGCGTCGGGCTGTGCTCAAACTTCACCGTGCACCTCAGCCACTCCTTCATGACTGCCACCGGCAATAGCCGGTCAGACCGGGTACGCGCCGCCCTGGAGAAGGTGGGCGGTGTCATCGTGCGGGAGGCGTTCGTCCTCTTCCTCGGTATCCTGCTGCTGGCTTTCGGCAGCTCCTACCTGTTCAGGTCCTTCTTCGCCTGCATGCTCGTCGTCATCGTAGTCGGGCTCTTCCACTCGCTGGCCGTACTGCCCGTGCTGCTGTCCTTCGTCGGGCCCCGCCGCACCGGCAGGGCCAAGCTCTTCCTTCCGGTGTCACCCAGCTCGCGGAGCATCGGGAGCGACTTCAGCGCGCACATCTACTCGACGCCCAGCTCGCGGGCGGGCGACTCGACGTCCCAGGCCGACTCTGAGATGGTGCGCAGCAACACCGAGACGAGCAACCCCATCAGCGACATCATGGACGGCGCAAACCTGGGGCTGAGGCTTAGCTACGACCAGCTGGACGCGCCCGGCGGCCTGCAGCAACTCTCACCCGGCGGCGGGGTCTCCCGCCAGGGGTACGACAGGATACCCGACGTCATTGTCTGACTCTGAGGGTAGCGGGCGTGTGTATCCTATAGATAGATGTATGTGTGTATACATTCTTCTATATGGCTATATATATATATATATATATATATATATATATATATATATATATAGACATAAGTATATACATATAAGTAGGTATGTGTGTATGTATGCATATATGTGGATATATGGATATTTATATAAATATCGATGTATATATTCTTTTGGAGTAAAAACAGTTTATTCATCAGAACATGCATTTTATATACGTATACATATGCATTTATATGTGTGCATGTATGTATATGCATGTATATATATATATATCTATATATGCATATATGTATTTACGTATATGTAGATATGTATGTGTATATATGCATTTATATGGGTATATATTTACTTATATGCATATATATGTATATGGTTATGTATGTATATATGTATATAGATGTATGTGTGTATGTACGTATATATGCATATATATACATGCATATATGTGTATGTATATATGTATACATATGTACATAGTTCAAATATAATATACATATATTGACATAAATATCCATACATATACATGTAGATGCATATATGTATATAATTATATACATATATATACATAAATATACATATATACACATATATACATATATACATATACACATGAAAATATGTGTGTATATATGTGTGCGTATTAATGTATGTACAGAAATACTTCTCTAAATCGACCGACCATGGGACCGACTTTGAGTGGTCCATTTAGGGAGGTGGTCGGTTTAGAGAGTTATAGTATCCTTACAATGGTATTGTTGGGACCCAAATAAGGCGATCGATATAGGGGAGTGGTCGATTTGTCGAGGGGTCGGTATAGCGAGGTTTTACTGTACATCTAAATATACATATCGTAGGACTTGTCTACAGCGACCCCTTTGACCAGAGAACACTACCATGTGTGGACAATTCTTTGATGTACAAATTATCTTTGTTTCATTTGATTGTCCCTCCAATGACAGGACATCTGCATGCTCTGTCAGAACAAGATTGGTCTGGATGCAAAGTTCTCCGTTGAAGACAGTTACTTATGTATATATATATATATATATATATATATGTATGTATGTATGTCCGTATGTATGTATGAATGTACATATGTATGTATGTATGAATGTATGTATATATATATGTACGTATATATATGTATATATATATGAATGTATGTGTGTATGTATGTATGGTATGTACATATGTATGTATGTATGTATGGATATACACATGTATGAATCAAATTGGACTAGTGCTGCCCAGTGGTGAAAACAAGTATTAACACACTTATTACTATTAGGTACCGGCAGCGCCCATTAAAAGTCCAAGAATGGTGCTTTTTTTCATCAATATTCACATGCTTGTAACTATTTATCTATGTATTTGATTTTGATGGGATTTCATATCCTAGAAGATCAACATTTGTTCTATCCGATGGCGTTGTTTGATTGAATATATAGTAAGTCTGTACTTAAGTAAAATCCATTTGTATAAGTAGTGTATTTAGGTAATATTCCTTCATTACTGGTGTCAATGAAAACAACTCTGAAAACAGGGGCTCTTTAATGGGCTCGCACTTCCCTGCACTACATCGTAGTCATGGATGGTACCAGAAGATGCGCAGTGACCTCAGCTTTCTATCCATATATGGTTTGCCTAGGTCAAAAAGGTCAATCAAGTCAAATTCTGCAATTTAAAATATTTTGAAAGTTTAAAACCCATCTACTGAATTAAAAAGTATTTAAAACCTAATAAGATTTGGTATGGATAGATAGGCAATTTGATTCCCTTTCCAATGATACCAATCTTACTATAGTGCTAGTAGTGCAAGGAGCCACAGAAAGAATATTGACCCCAACTTGTTTGGACATTTGCTGACCACACTAGTTTCACAATGGTAACACCCATGTAGAAACATGTATATGACATTGATGTCTATTGCGATATATTACAGAATATATAATCTAATAGTGGGCCAAATTTGGGGAAGATCCTACCTTTGCTCTAGGCACAGTGAATTTTATCTAAAGATTTATTTAAATCATTATTTTTGGTTTCAGACACTTTTTATTTGTATTTGCAATCAAGATGCAGCTTTTGATATTTTTCGCTAAATTATTGTTATAGCTAATATGCATTAGTTCCATATGCTATGTGTGCAAAATTTCAAGAAGATCCATCTACTGGATGAGCCACAGTGAGTTTGATGAACAAATTTATATTTTTTGTTTTGTACACTTTTCATTTGTATGTGCAATCAAAATGTACTTTTTGTATTTTTAGACAGAATATTAATAGGGTAATGTGTATTACCTCCGGATGGTGTGCATTGTCAATTCATAGGAAATTTCAACGGATGGAATAAAAATATTGCACCCTATGCATATTTTTTAATTTCGCTGCCGGTACCTACACTTATCCGTTATGAGCAGGGTAAATAAATTCATCACAAGAAAAAGAAAAGTATAAATATGTATATCCGAGGCTTGTACCTCGGGAAAACAAGAGTTATCCATCATGTGTACCCAGGTAAGATTTGTATAACTATACTATTTTACCTCGGTACTAAGCCTTTGGCTACTCGTGGTCGAGAGAGACCTTTACGTAGCCTCATTTTTATCCTCAACCATCTGATGAACATGTTAATGTATCAGTAGTAATATTAAACTTTGTACATCTCACCCGATCTTGTTAGTTGGTGAGTGGGCGGGTTGCAATCCCGCTTTTCTTTTCCAGTCGTTTGTTGTAGTGTTTTGCAAACGATCTCGCCGTCTTCCAGCCGGCGTGGGTTAGGATTCTCCTGACTGAGATTCCCAACTGTCTTGCTTTCGAGGCCATCGCACCTCGTGTAGAGTGCGAAGCATAGCGTGCTATGTCTATGCCGGCTAACTTGAGCACTTTAATCGTCCATCTGGCAAGCGTGTCTCATGAGATAGCTTTATGTGGTTTGTTGAAACTCACCAAAAGCTGTTTGGAATTACGTATTCCCTTAGTCTTGGATATATAAGCCCTAATGGCGGATACTACACATAATTTCCTATCATGTCGGAAACTGGTTAGATGAATGGAGGAGAGGATCTCCTGTATGGTTTGATTTTAGCAGTTTGTCCAAATCAAACGTGGCCTCCTTGCTATCAATGTCGAGACCCTGTAATGAGAGGGCCACAATTGTCTGTCCTCTATGTCCAGTTACCAACAGTAATAGAACTGCTAATTTATATCCTAACTGTTGGATAGAGAGAAGTTTATTCTCAGGCCATTGTTGAAAAATGTTAAACACTGAAGAAACATCCCAAAACCGGCTATATTTCGGTTTTGGAGGATTCCTTTCATACACTGACCTCATAAACCAATGAATGACCTCATGTTTGCCAACCGTTTCGCCATCGATCCTAGGTAGGATGACCGAAAGTGCAGAACGAGCTGCATTAATGGCCCCGTACCCGAGTCAGTCGTCTTCCATCATCCGTAAGAAGCGGCCTACTTGGGCGATGGATGGTTCCATTGGCTTTACTTTATGCAGCAAGCAATGGAGGCGCCATTTCTTTAGATAACTAAAGTATAGCTTAACAGTTCCTGGTCTCCAGGCATGGGAAATCAACCTGTCTTGGGTGATTTTGTCCAACCCATACTTTTGTAAATATCTACTTAAAAAAGGAATCCCAATAGCGGTGTCATGGACACGTCCCCTTGGCTTGTCACTTTGCCCTGATGTTGTAGGTTTACTGGAACTCTTGGGAATCTTAAAGTGTCTTTCGATTCCCATTCGACTGCTGCCTGCCAAGGCTGAGTGTTCCAGTCCGGTACTACCAGCGCTGCATGTGCCTGGTCTAGCATGATCTTTCTGGCTACTCTGCTTATTAGGCTGAATGGAGGAAAGATATAATAAAAAGCTTTATTCCAGATTATAGAAAATGCATCCACTTGCCAGGATTCTGGCTCTGGATGCCAAGATACATATTTATCAAGTTTTTTGTTCCTATGAGAGGCAAAAAGATCTATTTCCGGAGTTCCCCATTTATGACAAATTGTGTCAAATATGTCTGTACTTAGGGACCATTCCAAGTGATCATGGAAGTGGCGGCTCTTGTTGTCTGCTAATGTATTTTGAGTACCTGGGATATGCGCGACTGTGATCCAAACTTTCTGTTTCTCAGCCCAATCCCAGATGAGTTTAGCTACGGTATTGCACACGGAGGATTTAGTACCTCCCATGTTGCGAATGTAAGCCATCGTGGTAGTGTTATCAGTTAACACCTGGACACTAAGTTTTTGTACTTTGACCAAACTTGTTAAGCCTAAATAAATAGCTCGTAGCTCCAAAACGTTTATGTGGTCATCTATCTCGTCGTCTAACCAATGGCCCCATGTGGCTTCATTATCTCTGTGGGCGCCCCAACCTTCTAACGAGGCATCAGTAGTGACTGTCGTGTTAGGTTCATCCATTCGGATGGGATTGTGGGTATGAGTGATGTGTTCTAACCACCAATGTATGTTATTGTGTCCTGCTTCGGAAATGGTCATAACATTTTCGAAGTTCCCTTTGGCTTTGGCTAAGGCAATATTTGTATCTATCTCTAGGGATTTAATATGTGCTCTGCCATACAACACAGCTGGTGCGTAAGCGACCATTAGTCCGATAAGGACTGCCCCTTGTCTTATCTTTGGTCTTTTTATTGTTAACAATTTAGAAACTGTGGTGTTAAATTTATCTACCTTGTCTGAAGTCAAGGAGATGGTCATTTGTTCCGTATCTATGAAGAACCCCAACAATTTTTAATTTCTGGTAGGTGTGAGAACGGATTTGTTCTCGTGAATGTAAAAGCCCAGTGAGCGCAAAGTATCACATAAGTCATTTACAGCTAAATGACAATCATTTTCAGTGCGAGCTACAATAAATGAATCATCTATGTAAGGGAACATAACATGGCCTTTCTTGGCCATTTCAGCAAAAACAGGCTTTAGCAACATTGTAAACAACCGTGGGGCGCAAGCCAGACAATTTGGTAAACACATAAACTGATAGAGTTGATTTTTCTAAATGAACCGAAGAAATTTTTGGTGTGCCTCATATATTGGTACCGTATAATATGCATCTTTTAGCTCTACACTTGCCATCCAAGAACCGGGCATTACCAGGTCCCTAGCTGTTTCTAAAGAAAACATTTTGAAATGGTTATATTCAACTAAGTCATTAAGGGTTGTCAAGTCCAGAATCATTCTAACATCCCCATTAAGTTTGGGCCTAGAGAAAATATTAGAAATATATTCTCCATCTGTATGTTGAACTGGGGTAATAATACACTTAGTTGCGAATTTTGTAACTTCTAGATCTAAAGCTAGTTGTTCGTCTACCGCTAGTCGGTAAGGAAAGGGTACTTTATCCTGCACCGGGGTTTCTATGAATGGAATAAATACCCCTCTAACAATATCTAGGATCTTCTGATTATTTGTAAGCTGTTCCCAGTCTTTAAAATGGTTGGTAACATTACCCGCTTTAAAAGTGCTTAAACTGGTCTGTGTGGCAGACTCTACTTGTTCCCTGGCTTGGGAAACTGCTTCTGGGAGGACGTGTCTCTCCTGAAGGGGCAGTTCCCGTCATTCCAGCCGTACTGGTTCCTCTCACCGCATCCCCTCGGCTGGTAGCTGTGGCTCCGGTTTCCGAATCGGCTGTTGGGTAGGCCGGTTCGCCGCCCTCGAAAATCCAACCTGGATTTCTTGAACTTGGATGTGTTGGAGTCCTTCTTGCCGTCGAGGTGCTTTGACTGCTTGGCTGCCGTTTCGACTTGTTTAAACAAGTACTGTAGTTGGCCACCAAACTCTTTGTGTGGTCTAGTGGCTTGCCTTTTATTGGCTTGGGCGCCAAGAAGAGTGTGTACTCTTTGCCGTCGTTATCGACCACCTTCTTGGATCTTGCCATTTGTTTCCCGGCGTCGGTGGTGACCAATTTGAAAACGTTCTCGAACCTACGGTACGAGAGGAAATTGCTGGTCGCTGTAAGCGCCGCAATCGCTGAGTTCATATCAGCCGTGACAGTGGTGAACTTGTTACCAGTCATCATATGGTTAGCAACCGGCATGATGGCGGCGAGTGCTACTAGCACTCCTTTGTGGACCGTGTGGAGAGAGTTCTCGAATTTCTTATGGTCCTCACTCATTGTGACGTCGTCGTCCATCTCTTTGATGGTGGCCTGTGGGATCCCTTTGATCCCCGTGTATTGTTCTGCGAGCTTGGTCAAGGTCTCCGCGGGTTTGAAGGTGTCAAAGTGGCCCTTCAAGTTCTTGCGCATCAAGGAGCAAGTGTTGATCTTTTTCTTTTTGGCTGCACGTATCTTTTTGGACACCTTTTCCGTGATGTCGGCAAACGTACCCGCATGCGGGTCGTCCGACTCGGAGTCTGTTGTGGTGGATTCATCCGAGGAATCAGACGATGAGGATTTGGCCTTCTTCTTCTTGGATTTTGACTTCTTTTTGGTCCTTTTGACTTTCCTGAGCTTGTTCCTGGCCTTATAGTATTCGTCCCGTTCTGACAAATGCCTCTTTTTCCCTAAGGCGATCTCCGAGTCCGTAGTTTGCGGGTCGGAAAAGTCCTCCCACTTGGATTCTTCCGACAGGGGGGTGTGTGGCTTCGTTGAAGTCTTAGACGGCGGGGTCGGGAGAACCTGTTGGAGCTGCTCACGGATGAGTCGAATGATATGTTCGTTCCCATCGGCTTGGGACGGCCCTGTCTCCGGCGAGCGGTCATGTGACGGCGCGGAAAGCTGTCCAGGGGTCGCGTCTCCCTCACTCAACATGTGTGGTACACCATTGTTACCTCGCTTCGCGGCCATCTCGAGTCGTCTGTAACCACCAAAAAGGTAAATTAAAACGTACTGCAGGAGCAACTGAACCAGTGGAACAGTGCTGTAACGTGCCTCTGGCACTAAAGGGTAATAAAACTGTATTTACACCAGTTTTACACCAGGCGTGATAAGCTAAAGGTGTATCGAAAGTGCAACGGTCGGACGAACCGAACCAAAACCGATCGAGGGGTCAGGACCAGTGTACCGTTCCCGCCCACACTCTCTGTAACATACACTTCTCCCTCCCGTGGCTTATTCGCCGACGAATTGGAGAAAATGCTATGAAACTTGGAGGTACGCCTCTTAAAACACTAACGTAACGATGAAATGGCTCCAGCCAACATGTCTCTCCATTCAGCAACGGGCGGCAAAAATAAACTCTATCTAAGTGATGAAATGGCTCGAGCCAACATGTCTCTCCGTTCAGCAATGGGCGGCAAAAACAAAATGGATGCCTCCAATCTCTACGGCACCGGATAAAAGCACAACTTGATAATAACTATGTTAATATCTCAAACAACTACTAAAAAGGTTTATCAGTATGTACCATGAACTTTCATAAACATCGTAGGAAGTTCCTGAGTCGGTACTTACAGTAGAAATAGAGTAAATCCTTGGTAAAAACTGCTGAGCTGCTCGTAACGTCCTCCTGTTATGAGCGGAATATGCTAATTGCTGAACCCGGATGTTGCTTCCTTCTCCCTCGACCACGAGTAGCCAGAGGCTTAGTACCGAGGTAAAATATATATATATATCGAGCAGATCGTCCATTGTTTAGAGGGAGGGGGGAATATTGCTCTCATGAAGTTGAAGAGTAAACTGTGATATATCGCAGCATTCCATTTAATGTATAATTTATCATTTATAAAGCTCTAAGCTATTTGCACAGAATAACTTCCGTTCAAATGGGTTAACAATAACAACAGTGCAGTGTTACTTGTACTTGTAGGATTGGTTGACCTGTACGGGCCGGTATCTAGTATTAATTGTCATTGATTTTAATATGGAAATAAAGGACTGCCATATGGAGTGATGTTTGTGTAGTTATTCATTGACAGAGTTTTATCATATGTAAGCACCATATATTAACCAGAGAGAGTTATATCAGATTATCACATCTAAGCACCATATATTAACCAAAGAGAGTTATATCAAATGTAAGCACCATATATTAACCAGAGAGTTATATCACATTTAAGCGCCATATATTAGCCAAAGAGTTATCACATTTAAGCATCATATATTAACCAGAGAGAGTTATATCACATTTAAGCGCCATCTCGTAACCAGAGAGAGTAATATCACATTTAAGCGCCATATATTAACCAGAGAGAGTTATATCACATTTAAGCACCATATATTAACCAGAGAGTTTTTTTTTTGTTTTTTTTTGGTACATTAGTTGTTTAAGCAGGGGAAATTTCAGTCACAGACGACTGGTCTTCCTCATTCCACTGCTCCTTGTCCTATCCTAGTAATGCCGAGTGTCTGGCTAGGAAGCGACAAGTATCAATTTTTAAGTCCTTGGTTTGACTCGACCAGGATTCGAACGCACGATCTACCAACACAGGAGACGGACGCGCTAACTCATTCGGCCATCCCGTCTGGTTATATCACATTTAAGCACCATATATTAACCAGAGAGAGTTATATCAAATGTAAGCACCATATATTAACCAGAGAGAGTTATATCACATTTAAGCACCATATATTAACCAGAGAGAGTTATATCAAATGTAAGCACCGTATATTAACCAGAGAGAGTTATATCAGATTTAAGCACCATATATTAACCAGCGAGAGTTATATCACATTTAAGCACCATATATTAACCAGAGAGAGTTATATCAAATGTAAGCACCATATATTAACCAGAGAGAGTTATATCAGATTAAGCACCATATATTAACCAGAGAGAGTTCTATCACATTTAAGCGCCATATATTAACCAGAGAGAGTTATATCACATTTAAGCGCCACATATTAACCAGAGAGAGTTATATCATATTATCACATCTAAGCACCATATATTAACCAGAGAGAGTTATAGCAGATTATCACATCTGAGCACCATATATTAACCAGCGAGAGTTATATCAAATGTAAGCACCATAGATTAACCAGCGAGAGTTATATCAAATTTAAGCACCATATATTAACCAGAGCTATATCAAATGTAAGCGGCATATATTAACCAGAGAGAGTTATATCAGATTATCACATCTAAGCACCATATATTAACCAGAGAGAATTATGTCAAATGTAAGCACCATATCTTACCCAGCAAGAGTTATATCACATCTAAGCACCATATATTAACCAGTGAGAGTTATATCAAATTTAAGCGCCATATATTAACCAGAGAGAGTTATATCACAGTTAAGCACCATATATTAACCAGCGAGAGTTATATCACATTTAAGCGCCATATACTAACCAGAGAGAGTTATATCTCATTTAAGCACCATATATTAACCAGAGAGAGTTATATTACATTATCAGATCTAAGCACCAGAGAGAGTTATATCACATTTAAGCACCATATATTAACCAGAGAGAGTTATATCACATTTAAGCGTCATATACTAACCAGAGAGAGTTATATCACATTTACGCACCATATATTAACCAGAGAGAGTTATATTACATTATCACATCTAAGCACCAGAGAGAGTTATATCACATTTAAGCACCATATATTAACCAGAGAGAGTTATACCAGATTATCACATCTAAGCACCACATAATAACCAGAGAGTTATATCAAATGTGAGCACCATATATTACCCAGAGAGAGTCATATCACATTTAAGCACCATATATTAACCAGAGAGAGTTATATTACATTATCAGATCTAAGCACCAGAGAGAGTTATATCACATTTAAGCACCATATATTAACCAGAGAGAGTTATATCACATTTAAGCACATTACAAACCAGAGAGTTATATCAAATGTAAGCACCATATATTAACCAGAGAGAGTTATATTACATTATCACATCTAAGCACCAGAGAGAGTTATATCACATTTAAGCACCATATATTAACCAGAGAGAGTTATACCAGATTATCACATCTAAGCACCACATAATAACCAGAGAGTTATATCAAATGTGAGCACCATATATTACCCAGAGAGAGTCATATCACATTTAAGCACCATATATTAACCAGAGAGAGTTATACCAGATTATCACATCTAAGCACCACATAATAACCAGAGAGTTATATCAAATGTAAGCACCATATATTAACCAGAGAGAGTTATATTACATTATCACATCTAAGCACCAGAGAGAGTTATATCACATTTAAGCACCATATATTAACCAGAGAGAGTTATATCAGATTATCACATCTAAGCACCAGAGAGAGTTATATCACATTTAAGCATCATATATTACCCAGAGAGAGTTATATCACATTTAAGCGCCATATACTAACCAGAGAGAGTTATATCACATCTAACCACCAAATATTAACCAGAGAGAGTTATATCGGATTATCACATGTAAGCACCATATATTAACCAGAGAGAGTTATATCAAATGTAAGCACCATATATTAACCAGAGAGGGTTATATCAGATTATCACATCTAAGCACCATATATTAACCAGAGAGAGTTATATCAAATGTATATATTAACCAGAGAGAGTTCTATCAAATGTAAGCGGCATCTGTTAGCCAGAAAACTGTGTAGTGTGTAAGGGGTGTATCATGCAGATGCTTTATTGTGTCATTTGAGAATTGGAATATTGGGAATAAAGAATCTTTCTGGTGGTTTTTGTGTGGGTGGGGTTACTTTTATGGACAAGTGTCGTTGTTATTTACGGATATTAAATGAAAACGTGTTTTTTTAAATCAGAATATATGAAAATACATATCATTGGCGTGAGGTACAAATCCTCTAAGAAAAGAATAACCAGCTTATGGACACTTATTTAAAAAAAGCTTGTTTCATTTACTGACGTCTGTAGTGCAGATTGATTTTCGTATCATCGGCTGTTGGAGGTCAAACATATGGTCATTCTGACATATTTGTTTGGAGGAAACCTGTTGCCACAACATAGGCTACTCTTTCTGATATGCACCAATGCAAGCATGACGACCAATCTCTGATAATTAATTTGACACCCTTTAGATATGCAGAATCAAATCTAGATAATTGTTTTTTGGTGTGGGTTTTTTTTGGGGGGGGGGGGTTTATGCTCTGTTTATACTGTCCATAGCATGTAAGCTTGAGTGCTCCATGGTGATTATTTAGTATCTGTAGATGTTTGAGCTTGTTTTGTGTTGGGGTTGGCTATCCTAAGTCGATCCGAAATAGGGAAAGACTGCTAGGTAGCTGTTGGCAGTTAAGTGTGTTCTTGGCTCGTAGATGTTTGAGCTTGTTTTGTGTTGCGGTTGGCTATCCAAGGTCGATCCGAAATAGGGAAGGACCATTAGATAGCTAATGGTTTTAGTTCTAAGTGTATGTGTTAGTGGTTTTATTTTCTATTAACCTTGTAGTTGATGCGAATACTATATTAGTTTTTGGGTTTTTGTTTTACTACTACTTATGAAATAGCCTACTCTACATTTATAGGCTTGTACATAGTTTGTAGCTGTTCATTATCTACTGAGGGTGGTCCAGATTACCGCCTTGGGGCAACCCAGTCTGTGGGCCGTGACCTACCACATGCCCTTCTGGGGTTTGCCCCAGGGTGTTTTCAGGGTCTCCCTTTTTTTACATATATATTGGTGTATGTTTTCAGATCGGGAGTCTCTGTTGTTGATGGTTTGTAGTTGTTTGTTATCTACTCAGGGGGTGGGCCACGTTTCTCCCTTGGGGCAGCCCCGTTTGTTTTGGTTTTGAAAATTTGATGCTTTCATCCGACTATGCGGCTTTTAATCTGTTTGTCCGCGCCTACTCTCACTTGGCTTGGACAAGAGGACAAACTGTATTTGAAACGCTGATGAATCATTTGAGATTGCCTCCTTTGGTTCCGAGGGTAAACCCGCCTGTTGTAGGGGTGTGGTGAACGGGGGGGGGGAGGGGGGGCGATGTGACGTACGCGGACTGAGTGCCTCACACCAGGGTGCAGTCAGTTTAAAACCAAAGACCCTATAATACTAAGACGACTCACTCAGCCTGTACTGTGTAATCAAAATGATCAAACCCACCACTTGGTGCGCTGGCTGTTCTCTTGGTTAAACAGGTGCTATATTATATGTATAAATGTATATATGAATGTGAAAGATGTGTGATGATGGCGATAATGATGATGATGCTGATGTGTGTTTGTTAATAGCAATTTTGGAACCGGACAGATGGCCTAATCGGTAAGTGTGCTGGCTGGCTTCCCAAACAGCACATCGTGGGTTCGAACCCTGATCAAGCCAAACCAATGCCGTTTGCAGTTTGTCACGACCTAAACTGACGCCCGGCAATACTAGAAATGGGCAAGGAATGGCTTGCCCAGTATCAAGATAACGTGACTGAGTGGGATATCGGGTTATTGTGCCGGCAGCTCAGTCTTCCGGTAGGGCAGAACTATTAAGTCAACATGCTTGTGCACTGTCACAATTTGGCACATGTCCTAATGTGACGTTAGATGCTGCTAGGATATAAAACCCCAACAAACAAAATCTGATTTCGAAGGTGTGCGCTCAGCAGAGAAAACGGCACTGTATTTTCAACGCCTGATCTCAATCGCTGTCGGTGCTGCTACCTAGTGGCAACCCAACGAATCACTCCCAATGTCTGAATGAGGTGCACTCTGAAATATTAGAATACATGGATTTAACTTATTCCAAAGTTGGTTCGTTGTTGGAGTTTTATGTCCTGGCAACATCTAACGTCATATCAGGACGTGTACCGGCTTGTGACAGCGCACACCTATGGTGACTTTATAGTGCTGCCTATATGGGAAATCGGGCCGCGGCACCACGACCTGATAAAAAAAAAAAGAGATCTCACTCAGTCATATTATCCTAACACTGCACTAACCAGTCTTTGCCCTATCCTGTTACGGCCGAGCACCAGGCTAGGAAGCGACAAGTATACATTTTTAAGTCATATTTATTCCAAAGGCATGCATTTATTGTTCCATATTGCGTATGCTTAATTAGATGAAACATATTGCCACTTTCTCCCATATAATATGCTTTGTTAATTGCGATATACAGTAAAACCTCTCTAAATCGACCGACCAAGGGACCGACTTTAAATGATCCATTTAGGGAGGTGGTCGATTTGGGGAGGTGTTTTTTTGTTATCATTACAATGGTATTGAATGGGCGATCGTTTGGAACCCAAATAAAGCGATCGATATAAGGGAGTGGTCGATCTGTGGAGGTGGTCGGCTCGAGAGGTTTTACTGTAATCGGCTCGGGTATCTGTATTAGTTCAAATAGATTGGTCATGGCAGTGGCCGATAACGTGACAAACAAATTCAAAGTTTACTCTAGCTCAGATTCATGTCAAACGGCTAAGAACAGTACTAAAGCTTGTACACGTTCTGTTTATATATATATTTTTTTTTTTCTTCAAGTATTTATTCATCGAATAATATCTCTTGTCAGCGCCAGAGCACTGGTCTTCCGGCCGTACAGTGCAACTCCTTAATACATAAATGATACTACCATCAGTTGTAATAGTGACTGCATGCAAATCCTGTAATAATTAACAAACAAAGATCAACAAAATGCATGATTTCCTTTATTTTCTGATGAAGCAATCAAATATGGCATGACGTGAAACTTGGTGTTTTGTTAGCTTCGTTACCCAGTCAGCTCTCTGTCCACCTGTCTATAAAGCATCGTTACCCAGTCAGCTCCCTGTCAACCCATCTATAAAGCTTCGTTACTCAGTCAACCTGTCTATAAAGCTTCGTTACCAAGTCAGCCCAGTCAACCTGTCTATAAAGCTTTGGTACCCAGTCAACCTGTCTATAAAGCTTTTGTTACCCAATCAACCTGTATATAAAGCTCTGGTACCCAGTTAGCCCAGTCAACCTGTCTATGAAGTTTCGGTACCCAGTCAAGATGTCTATAAAGCTTCGGTTCCCAGTCAGCTCCCCGTCCACCTGTCTATAAAGCTTCGTTACCCAGTCAGCTCCCTGTCCACCTGTCTATAAAGCTTCGTTACCCAGTCAGCTCCCTGTCCACCTATCTATAAAGCTTCGTTACCCAGTCAGCTCCCTGTCCACCTGTCTATAAAGCTTCGGTTCCCAGTCAGCTCTCTGTCCACCTGTCTATAAAGCATCGTTACCCAGTCAGCTCTCTGTCCACCTGTCTATAAAGCATCATTACCCAGTCAGCTCCCTGTCCACCTGTCTATAAAGCTTCGTTACCCAGTCAGCTCCCTGTGCCTGGTCCGGGGCAGGGCGCACTTGCCGTTGATCTGCAGGAACTTCTCCTTTTCGCAGTGCAACCCTTTGCAGCACTGCCTGTCTCTCTGGCAGACCGAGTTTCTACTGATGCAGTCTACGCACGTACCGGCCTGTGAAAGCAACCAATACCACCATATGTTGAGGGCTACAAACGTGCCCTGGATAGCTGACATATTACCGTATTCTTGTGGGTTAACGCTCATGTGTGGGTTAATGCCCGCCCCCCACCTGGCCAATATTTTGTAAACGCCCACCCCTTAAAGGCCCATGTGTGGGTAAATGCCCACCCCACACTTCAGTGATTTACCAATTTAAACGCCCAGGGCATTAACATGTGAGAATATGGTAAATGCAATATTTTAGCAGTTGTATAAAGTGTACTACTTTTCCAGACAACAACCCTTCCCCCTTACACTCCCCTCCTCTCACCTAGAGAGCAGTACATGTTGGTATTTTATTACAGAACTACAGAACTACAGAACATGACAGTGGCTTATATTATAGGAACACTTAATCAAACTATAGAAGTAATACGTGACCTCCCCCACCCCAAACACACACCTTCCCCGGTCGTTTGTACAAAGGTAGCATTTAAATTGGTCAACTTCTTGGGGCTTTGGGGTGAGATTTGTATACTACAACCCAAAGTTTGTTTGATTTAATGACGCCTCTAGAGCACATTGATTTTCATATCATCGACTATTGGACGTCAAGCATATGATCATTCTGACATATTTCTTTAGAGCAAACCTGCTGCCGCCACATAGGCTACTTTTTCTGATAAGCAGCCAAGGGTCTTTTATATGCACTTTCCAATAGACAGGACTGCACATACCATAGCCTTTGATAAACCAGTTGTGGACCACTGGTTGGAATGGAAAATAGCCCAAACTGCAAATGGGTCCACTGAGCAGGATCGATCGCATGACCCACACCTTCACAGGTGGACACTCTACTGTGGACACCCATTCGCTCATTAAAGCTGCATAGTCTGATGAAAACCTCAAATGTTCAAAAACAAAACAATTATCTAGATCTAGTTCTATATCTGATATACGCATTGATTAAACATTTCTCGCTACTTAGAAGGGACTACTGAGGCAATTTAATAGAACCTGTTACTGCAGAAGCCAATAGTGCCAGAGTGTTGGCGTGCTTGCCAAAACTAATTTGACATGTTTACACTTTAAATATCTCAAAAGTTAGCCATGTAAAATCAAAGTTACTTCAAATGAAAGTAAGGTAGATTATAACGATCAATCTATTATATTTATCTCAGGAAATGATAGAAACCCAAAAGCATCGGACCATGAAACTTTAAATAATGAACAAACAGACGAATTGATCTGCACAAATTACCTTAAAAGGACTGTATCCGGTTGCCCAATAGCACTGCAAGTTCCCGCAGCATCTAGGCATGCCTTTACAGTGCTTATTTTTGCCTTTACATTGCATGAACCAGCCATCAGATTTCACTTCCCCAGCCTTGGGATTTTCACGTCTAAAAAAGTAAGAAGATGTGAAAAAGACAATGTCTGATAATGGCAATGAACACACACATGCATGCTTATATAGACGTGACCTCACCCCTAGCGGTTATTGTGAGGACCTGCGATGATTGGGTGAGCTATCCAAACAAAATGTCTGCAATCCCCATTCATGACATGGCATATGTGTGTTATTGGAGGACATGAGAACCTTGTGGTCTTCTCGGTGGTGGAATGGTTAGAGTGTCTGACTTTTTTCTAGGTCGGACTCCTAATCTGAAGGTCGGTGGTTCGATTCCCCGTGCCCCCATCTCTGCCAATTTGGATTTCCACCGATGTGTATAACTTACAGCGTCATCAAAGGCCAGTTGCTCTCATACCATGTCTATGTGGTGTGGGAGGTTAAAAATCCCTTGGGTCGGTAAAAGTGTAGGCTCGGGCTTTCTATCGACAAACTGTCTAATGGTGAAAACAAGCCTATTCAGGCTTTATCCATAATAGGCAGTATAAATCTTCAAAAACAAAAAAAGCTATTCTCATAAATAACATTATTTCAACCCCCGATTGAATTTCCATGGTTCTAAATAACAGAATTAGATCATAGCAGTGAATAGATTTGTGCTTTTTGTTTTGTTTACCTTCGACAATATCACCACCGATGCGGCGATGTTAATATCGTTTGGATTTGGGGTTTAATTTCACCAAATTTCACTTTTTGAATAAGTTATTCTCATAAATAACATTATTTCAACCTCTGATTGAATTTTCATGGTTCTAAATAAAACAATTAGATCATAACAGTGAATAGATTTGTGCTTTTTGATTTATGTACATACACTTGATAGAAGAATGAAATGCTTCTATCCAACCACGATACAGGAGTAGTGTGATGCCTACATCACACGCGAATCCTCAAAAGGGATTATATATAGATGATACATAGATTATATATAGGTTATACATAGATTATATACAGATTATAAATAGAGAATACGTAGATTATAAATAGATTCTATATAGATTACATATATATATTATAAATATATTATATATAGATTATATAGATTATATATAGATTATATTACATTACATATAGATTATATATAGATTATATATAGATTATATATAGATTATATATAGATTATATATAGATTATAGATAGATTATAAATAGATAATATAGCCAACATAGATTATATTAATAGATTATATAGCCAACATATTTATTATCCTCACCTCTCTTCTTGTCTTTTGAGCATGGCTAGAGTCCTTAACGCACGAACAATATCTTCATCCTCATATTCTGTAAGTGGAAAAGCACATCGGAAGCTATAAACGCTGGCAGTCTTTATACTTACAGTTTTCTGACCTGGAATGTTTTGGTTGTAGTTAAGAATGGGTTCTCCTGTCTGATTTTGCATACCTTGTGGATCGGACGCAGAGGTGTTTGTTCTCTGTCGCAGAGTGGTTAGAGTGTCTGCCTTTTTTCTAGTTCGGACTCCTAATCTGAAGGTTGGTGGTTCAATTCCCCATGCCATCACCTCTGGATATCCCCCACTGGTTATAAGTTACAGCATCATTAAAGGCCAGTCGCTCTCATACCATGTCTATGTGTTGTGGGAGGTTAAAAATCACTTGGGTCGGTAAAAGTGCACGCTTGGCTTTCTATCAACCAACTGTCTAGTGGTCAAATCAAGAGTATTCAGACTTATCTATGATAGGCAGTATAAATCTTCAAGAAAAAAAGGCCGAATCAGTTAGAGTGCAGGCTTCCGGTGTGGACGGTCGGAGGCCGAGTCAAACTAATAACTTGCAAAATAACTGTGTGTCATTATCTAGCCTGGCACTCGGCTTAATTAGGATAGGGCCAGGACTGGTTAGCTCAGCATCAGGATAATGTGACTGAGTAGGAATTCATGTCATTGTGGTATCCAATTGGGACAGACAGCACTATAAAGTCGCCCTAGATGTTGCCAGGACTTAAACCCCAACAGACAAACAACCTAGCTCATGTAATCGTGGCAATGGTTCATGGTGGTTCGCCAACATGGGTAATTTGCACGCGAACAAGAAGTCTCCCCGGTGGCGCCCCCTGGGTTCGAATCCAAAACTCAAACCCTACCGGAATTCCTGCGAAACCACGCCCTCGCAAGACCCGTGATGTCACGCCCACCCATCCTCGCAAATCGCGACCCTCCGGAAATCACTTCCACCACGGCAGCCGGACGAGGAACTCACTACCAACTCAGCCGCCCACCCATCCCTACAAACGACGAACATACAAAGGCAGAAGGGTTGAAGGCCTGGGTCGATTTCCAACTTGATCTAAACTTATGACATTTGACTCATTATTCACTACTATGCTCTTGATATCATCCGTCCCGATCTGTAAGGGTCCAATTTCAACTGACCTAAGCCATGACACTTGACTCATTATTGACTACTATGATGTTCATCTAACACTTATGTCTGCCTCGAACTTCCACTGATCTTAAGCTCATGACATTGACTCATTATTGATTACTATGTTCTTGATCTCCCATTCACTGTTCTATAACTTCCTAATACTATGCTTTTGAATAATATCCGATTCAAAGCGCTGCTTGTTTGTGTCGTAAATTAGGGTTCAGTGTACTGCATTACCCAGCACCTTTGAATGAAACCGGGAGCAGTGGCCTAATCGCTAGAACGCGGGCCTAGCGTGCGGAAGGTCGGGAGTTCGATTCCTGGTCGAGTCAAACCAATGACTTTAAAATTGATACTTGTCACTTCCTAGCCAGGTGCTCGGCATTATTAGGATAGGGCAAGGACTGGTTAGCTCAGTGTCAGTATAATGTGACTGAGTGGGATATCGGGTCATGGTGCCGGCGGCTTGATTCCACAATGAGGCGGAACTATAAAGCCGTCATTAGTGCACTGTCAAAAGTCTTTGCCCATCCTGATATGACCTTGGATGTTGCCTGGATGTAAAACTCTAACAACCAAACAACCTTTGGATGAAAGCCATTCGACAACTTGGTTATTAAACGCATTAATAAAACACGAATGGTGTTAACCCTGTTGTCGTAGGCTATAAGCCAGGGAGTGCCAGGGAGTGCCAGGGAGTGCCAGTGCTGCCCACACCCACACCCCTACATTAGTGGGTGAGGAGTGGGGGGGGGGGGGGGGGGGTGAGATTGGAGTTAATCCAATACGAGGTAATTCTTGGGCCACCAAACATTTCATTAGGTTCACTTTACACTCGTTCAGAAAATTACTAGCACACCCCTCCCACACACACACACTTTTTTTGTTGTTTAAGGCTCTGTGTTGGCGTCTCAGATCCTCCTCGTAGTTGTAGTAAATATTATAATACCGGATAGAACCTGGCAATTATATATATATATATATATATATATATATATATATATATGTGTGTGTGTGATGTATAACGCAGTATGCAAGTATAAAAAATACGGAAGGGGGTTGTTTCTAATTATTTATCTTAATTGATATTACTGATATTATTGATATTACCGATTGATATACTCCGTAAGACTCCAACGGGTGTCGACAATTGTCAGTTGCATATATATATTTATATATATACAGTACAAGCTCTCTAAATCGACCGACCATGGGCCCGACTTTAAGTGGTCCATTTAGGGAGGTGGTCGGTTTAGGGAGTTAGAATATGGTTACAACGGTATTGTTGGGGCCCAAATAAAACGATCGATATAGGGGAGTGGTCGACCTGTGGAGGTGGTCGGTTAGAGAGGTCTTACTGTGTGTGTATATATATGTATATATATATATATATATATATATATATATATAAATGGATAATGATAAACCTTTTATCGCGTGTAATAAGCTCTGTGTCGCTTGCACCCGCCCCCGCCCCTGCCCCCGCCCACGCCCCCGCCCCCGCCCCCCCCCCTATTCGGCGTGAGGGTGGGTACCAGCATGCACCTCTCTGCCTCTTGCGCGGGGCTTCACTCTCCACTCGCTCGAAGGATGTGTGCATAATTGATGACGAGACGGGAGTGGTATATAAGTGCCTTTGTTAATTAATAAATAGTAGAACAGGAGGAGTGGAAGTACATTCGAGTCAATAAGTATTGTATTCTTGTAGGAAGCATTATGGTAACCATTAAGAGGGGGTCAATTAGTCTCATTAATTAAGTGACAATGGTGATAACCTCATTAAGAATCAAGGTCTAGGTCAAATGGGCTTAAGTTTAACTGTTGATGAATCAAGGGGGAACAGAAGGGAATCATCAGGTCAATAACAGGTGGATCAAACAACAAGGTCAATCAAGGCCAATCAATTAGCTCATGGTCAATCAAAAAAGGTCAATCAAGGTCAATCACACAATTCAGGTTGTAAGGTCAATCAAGGGGTGATCAAGATCAGTTAATTAATCAACAGTTCGAATCATCAAGGTTAATCGGGCACTCATCCCTACCCACCTTCGCTCTCCCCACCTTAGTTAATTTGTTGTTAGTTGAGGGGTGGGTGCGGGCAAATTTGTAGATCAGCCTGACTGTGCGGGTTCGTGTCCAGGCGCCGAGTGACAGAGCGCCGCGAGCTGGCCGATGAGCAGGCCGACGAGCAGTAGGGGAGGGGAGGTACACCAGGTGGCAGCAGGCGCAGTGGGATTTTAATATGTTAATCGTTCAGAAGGACACGGCAGGGGGGCGACAAAGGTGGCAGGCTGGATGGTGGTTAGTTCTAAAGGATCCGCAAGGTGGCGGGAGGGGCGAATTAGGGGTGAGGGGTTCGAATCCGAAACCCCTATTTGCTCCCTGAGAGAGTGCCGCTGGTAACTTGCAAAAGCCAGCAGCACTTCAACACTTTTGCAGGCAGCTTTCATGAAAAAACTCGTGCGGACGGGGCTTCCCTCTGTGGAAGATCTTCTGATCGGGGGAAATCTCCGGTGCACTGGACACCTCAAGAGGATTGTGATATTACTGAATGCCTGGCCATGTTTGGGACACCAGATAATATTACAAAACTCTCCCCGTCATTATCTCTTATCTGTCAGCTCATTTAACCAATACTAAGGAAGAATGAAGACAAGTCACACAGATAAACAGTGGGGAAGTTGTGCTTTATTAACACCAACTCCTGTCCACCTACCAGTGACCTATCATCCACACCCCTTACCTTCTAGCCACATAGTATCTCATTACTACTTTAGCCTGTATAGAAAGCAGTGTCCATAGCACATGGGACAGGAGTCCTATGGCTGTGTTCACACTCAATTGGAATATATGAATTTTGCCAGCATCAGACAGAGTGTCTGGGGTTCCTGCTCCAGAGTAGGTGTGTCTCACTCCAGAGCCAGGAGTAGAGTGATCTCTCTTCAGTGTGTCTGAAGCAGAGTCTAGAAATATGATCTTGGTTTGAGGCTAGTGTGGTCAGAGGGCCAATGGGATGCAGGTGACTGGGCAGTCCACAGCCAGCCAATCAGGCACCTCCACAGTCAGGGTGGGTGGCACCCTCCCCCAGTAGGGGTGGCTGTCACTCAACCCAGCTGCAGGTGGTGCCCTGTGTTTATATGCAAATTAGGCTGGTGTGCACACCCAGTGGTCATGTAGGGACAGGTCGTTGCAACAGTTACAATAGATCTCTGTTAAAATGGTCTTTTCTCCAAGTGCACTCTTTATGAATGCATAGAGAAGTATTTCAACAATCATGTACTGTCTCTTATATAGGAGCATCTCTCCATTAATCTTAGGCATCATGTATGAACATATATTTCTCATAGTTTATATCATGTCATAATGAGAGTGGGATACTATTACTTTTAGTTTACATAACATTGTCCCCACTCCGTCGCCCCAAGACTATTAATGCTCTTTGCCAATATACAATTCTTAACCGAAAATCCGTATATTTTTACAGGATGTCATCAGACAGGCTGCCAGGGCAGATCCTCTATTCTCAGCTGTCTTCTGGTTACATAAAGAGAGGGTGTTCAAGGATACCATCAAGAGAAACCTGAAGCTGAGAGACATTAAGACCGGCTCATGGACGCGACTCTCACGGTGGAGAGCTGGATGGAGAGCGGCAGTCAAGTAATGAGGGCAGTCTTTGTCACATCGCGACCGACAGCATGATGATGATGAGGTGGCGGGAGGAGTATGGAGTTGTGAAGGCCGGCCAGCTCCCATCCCATCTAGAATTACCCATGTTAGGCTAACATGTACAATTTGTTCGATGAATAAACTACATTCACTATATATATATATATATATATAGATGTATATATAGACGTATATATATAGATGTATATGTGTATGTATATATATCTTTGTTCGGTGAACAAACCGCATTTATCACACATATAAAATACATGTATGTAATAGATATGCTATATATATATATATGATTTACGGAGTTTATTCATCAAACAAAGTTATTTTTCAGTGTCTCAGCACTGAGCTTTTGGCCATGCAATATTACACATATTAACACAATTTATACACCCTAATATATTCACCCTAGGGGCACAACTTGTGTAGACATATATTTATATATATACATATAATATACATGTATATACATATATCTATTCATATATATATATATATTTACACCTTCAGTGCGACTGAACATTCGGTGGAGGTGAGGTGGGCTGAAGATGGCGCCACCAGTGTAGTGTTACTCTTAGGTTATACGGAGTACAACAACATAATAATTCCCTTCCATATCTTTATACTCACATAATGCGTTGTTCATCACATATATATGTGCTATATAAATACAGTGCATTAATATTATTAACGGAGTGGCCATGGTGACTCGTCCACCGAACGCTACTATCGCGCGAACCGCTGATGGCGGTGGGCTGAGCGACTTGGGTTTGCGCGCAGTGAGGCAAACCCCCTACGAGCAGCCACCGAGCTGATGCGAGCACCACTATCGCAATCACTCCCATTGGACATTTTAATATACACATATGTATGCATATATATATTTATATATATATATATATGCATATATATATATATACCCACACACACATATATATATACATATGTGTATACAGTAAAACCTCTAAAAACCGACCCCTCCACAGATCGATCACTCCACTATATCGATTGCTTTATTTGGGTCCCAACAATACCATTGTAAGGATATTCTATACATCGATCACCTCCCTAAATGGGCCACTTTAAGTCGATCCAATGATCGGTCTATTTACAGAGGTTTTACTGTATACGTATGCATATTGTGTGGAACAAATTAAGCAGGCAAATACGGCGTGCATATTTGGTTAGATGAGTCAGGGTGAATGTGGTGATAGTACTCAGAGGAAATGGAGGGGTGGATGGGGGTGTAAAAGTCACTAAGTGGTGCAGCTCTGTGCGATAGAGTGCTGGCCTAGTTATCCATTATATGAACGACGTGACCTCACTCCCTGGGGTTATTGTCATGACTTGCTGTGTATGATTGGGTGAGCTATCAAAACAAAATGTCTGTGGCCCCCATGACGTGTCATATGTGTGTTATTGGGGGCATGGGAACAGTCTCTACAGGACGCGAATGTGATGGTGTAATATATATTATATACATATATATATATAATATATATATATCATATATATATAATATATATATATATAATATATATAACTTCCGAGCGAGTGGAGTGTCAAGCCCCGCACAGGAGGTGGAGCGGTGCATGCCGGACCCCCCATCCCCACTCCCCAATCCGGGGGGGGGGGGGGGGGGGGGGGGGAGCACTACAGAGCTTATTACATGCGATAAGGGGCTTACCACTATCCATATATATATATAATACAAATAACGTTGAATCATCGACAACGGTGTGGACAGGCTGCATATTACCTATGCCGTAAATTCATTAAGATTACCCCACCCCCAACAGTTTGGTATGGAAATTGAACAATTTGTATATGGTTATTGGAGTTTATTTGGTACTCTGGTACAGTGGTAGTGGATCAGGAGGGGGGTCGCATAGCAACAGAACTTTTCGAATTTATATACAAAGCGACATTTCTGTGGACATTTTTCAAGTTGTATTATTGTGCATTGTATTAACTACGCAAATGATTATTATTCGGTTAATTGAAGGAGTCAGAACTTCGTTTTGGATATGGATTCTTTGTTCAGAGATATGTTGAGGTTTTTAAAATCTGTTTGGGTAATTTTTGTTTTATTTCACAGGTATATCTTTCATTGATCGCTTATTTCGATATTGTTATCACCATAAATTAATGAACATTTTCTAAGCACTTGCATCAACTAGTTATCTATGTGTATCCCTCACGAAGCATGCCTATATGTTATATTATCCCCATACTAGTATTGCTATTCATTTTTAATTGTTAGCTTAAATCTATATTCTTTATATAAGCAATGGGATGTCATTTACTAAATTAAAGGTAATGGTAATATATTTTCTACTTTCATTTCTAAAATGTATTATTCTTATAGTATTAGCAATGTATGTGTGTTATTATTAACTGGGGAAAGCACCTCAAAACTATTGTATTTCTGCTTCTTGAAGATGTATACTGCCTATCATGGATAAGTCTGACTAGACTTGTTTTCACCATTAGACAGTTTGTCGATAGAAAGCCCGAGCCCTACACTTTTACCGACCCAAGGGATTTTTACCCTCCCAGACCACATAGACATAGTATGAGAACAACCGGCCTTTGATGACGCTGTAAGTTATACACAGTGGTGGAGGTGGGGGCATGGGGAATTGAACCACCGACCTTCAGATTAGGAGTCTGACGTAGAAAAAAGTCAGACACTCTAACCACTCCGCCACAGAGAACACCACAAGGCTTTCTCCCTTTTCATGCGAAACATTATGGATATAAATACCAGCTTGTATGTACACTGAGCATGTAGAAATGAATATCTTATTATAAATTAGTATAACTACACGCATCATACTCTTGGTTAAAGCTACGTGGTCCGATTTAAGCAGAAAATGAAAACCATCAGATTAATTAACCAAGACAAATTTCAATCAGAGGCAATTGGTTTTCCTAATTCCACTCCCCCTTGCCCTATCCTAGTAATGCTGAGTGCCAGTGTGGATTCGAATCCGATGTCCTACCAACACGGTCGGTGGATGCTCAAATTATTCAAATTATATAACATTTGTTATATAAAGAGCTATACAATGCACCAGAACACAATTGGTATCTAATAATCTATTGAAGTTTCTATTTCAAGTGATATAGTTATTGGTTTCGTTTCATTGAAAGAGTAGCTGCAATAGATCGACCTCACTGTGTGTCATTGCTATGTTACGTAAGGTTTAAATGAGGGACCTGCTTGATTTAAAGTTGAATAATGCGATACTTTTGAGTTTCCTCCTCTTTTTGTAGATACATATTTAGGTTTATTATTAAAATATACCTTACTTTAGTTTGAAGTAAATTGTATTATTAGATGTTAACTTTGGAGATATTTAATGTGAAAACATGCCAAGTTAATGCTCGCGTGCATGTAGGCTTCAACACTAAAGGGTTCTAGTAACTGTGTGGGACATCAGGTCATGGTGCCGGCGGCCTGATCTCCCGGTGAGGCAGCGCTATAAAGTCGCCATGAGTGTGCACTGTCACAAGTCAGTGCCCGTCCTGGTATGGCCTAGGCTCTTGCTAGGGGATAAAACTACAGCAACCAACCAACCTCCGACGGCCTTCTTAGAGGACCAGGTTTGAATTCCCTAGATTACGTGTTTCTCTCCACCCACCCACCCACCCCTGTTGCTGCCCCGCCCTTCCGCTCGCCCACCCCCTTGCTCCACCACTGATGTTTCCAACCACTACCCACCAGAAGCCAACTCCTGGCAACATGGGACTGCCTTTGGCGGTGCTCATATAGAGCTGCAGATTTGCAAACCTTCAGCGCGCAAACCCGACTGAAAACTCCCCAAAAGCGGACAAAAACAACAATAAGATGGCTTCTATTAAATTTACTTAGTATCCCCTTGTATGCGCCAACAAATGTTCACAAGTATCTAAATTTGATATGTAGGATCAAATTGAGTTGTTTCGGTTTTAAAAAGTTGATCCTTTCATCAGACTATGCAGCTTTAAATAACTGAGCATGCAAAATCAAATTAAAATGCTGTCTAAACATTACAAAGAGTATCACATAACATTTGCTCTTGCTCTTCCTTCTTCAGTACTCCTTTATATTTCGTCCCTTGAGAAGTCTTGTGCAATTAGAAATTCCTATGATAGCAGTACGAAAGCTTGTTTTATTTACCGATGCCTCTAGAGCACAGTGCTTTCATCATCGGTTATTGGATGTCAAACATATGGTCATTCTGATATATTTCTTTGGAGAAAACCCGCTGCCACCACATAGGCTACTCTTTCTGAGAAGCAGCAAGGGGTCTTTTCCACAGACAGTATAGCACATACCACAGCCTTTGATGAACCAGCTGTGGACCACTGGTTGGAATGGAAAATAGCCCAAACTACAAATGGGTCCACTGAGCAGGATCGATCGGATGACCCACACCTTCACAGGTGGACACTCTACCGCCTGAGCTACGGTCTGCTCCCGCTAACAGTACTAGACAAACACGGCAGGATACAATGGTGAAACCAAGCAGGGGGTCTGTCCTCAGAGACTCATTATCCTCGAGGATAATACAGTCTTGCAGACATCAGAATTATGCCAGAGTTCTACACTGATATTGTCAATGGCGGAAGAGTAATAAGCAGTTATTGCCAAATATGAGGCTTGCGGCACGAGGGCACAATGTGTATATTATTATAATGGTAGATATAATACATATATAATATATACATATTTAATATATATACCATATATCATATAGTTGCTTGTTGTTTTACATCCTAGCAACATTTAAGGTCATATCAGCATGGGTACCGACTTGTGACAGTGTGCACTCATGGCGACTTTATAGTGCTGTCCCACTGGGAAATCAGGCCGCTGGCACCATGACTTGAGATCCCTCTCAGTCACATTGTTCTGACACTGAGCTAACCAGTCCTTGCCCTATCCTATTAATGCAGAGCGCCTGGCTAGGAAACGACAAGTATCAAATTTAAATTCATTGGTTTGAGTCGACTGGGAACCGAACTCGCGACCTTCCGCACTCGAGGCCGGCGCTCTACCGATTAGGCAAAAAGTGCCCGATATATATCATATATAATGCATATATAGTATAATAAACTCATATATAGGGCCCATTAGTGTAACATATAATGGCATAGGGCCTGTTTCAGGAAATCTATTCTGAGTAGCTAAGCGAATAAAATAGCGGTTAACACAACAAGACGCTGTGTGTGCATGCATACATTGTAAGCGACTCGCCTGCCGTGACGACCATCAGCAGTGTGACCAGAAAGAAGCAGCATTTCAGTCGAAGTATCATGGTGGGGTGCACACAGGCTCTGCCTCCTCCCGAATGGCGCGTGTGTACCAGCGTAGCACACATAACCCCCACAGGTCCAGTAGCCGCCGGGAACAGGCGGAGGAGGGGAGCGCATCGCTATAAATCAGCCGACTAATCCCGAAAAGATGACTAACTACTATACTTAATAACTATCACTGTATCAGTATCACACTCATCATGAGCGATTAGTACAACATTTAGCTAACGTTCCCTGGCTCCCAGGTCGCTAACATGTGCGAGGCATGACGCCACAATTGTTCTATCGGGGGCGGGGGCATATATTTTAGTTTTTTTAATGGTTGGCATTCATGAGCAAATTTGCCAATCTGCGGTCGTGCCCGACTGTTGATCGTCACAGTGATAATTGCACGACATGCATCAACACTAGGGTGGGGTGGGGGTGGGGGTGGGGGTGTGGGTGGGGATGGAGGTGGGGGTGGGGTGGGGGTGGGGGTAACAACTGGACATACAGAAGTCCCATTGTTAAAATGCTATATCTCTACTTGTTAAAGCTGCATAGTCTGATGAAAATATCAAATTTTCAAAACAAAAACAATTATCTAAATTTGACTCTACATATCTAACTTAGATACTGGTGCACTTATTAAACATTTGTCACCACATAGAAGGGAATACTGAGGCAATTGAATAGAACCTGTTACTGCAGAAGCCTATTGGGTCAGAGTTTTGACAAGCTTGCCAAAATTAATTTGGCATGTTTCCACTTCAAATATCTCAAAAGTTAGCCATTTAAAATCAAATTACTTCAAGATAAAGTAAGGTACATAATAATGATCAACCTAATGTATTTATCTAAAACAAATGTCAGAAACTCAGAACCATTGGACGATGCAACTTTAAACACCTAAGTAAGCTGTGCTGCATTCTTGTAACACAACACACAATCAACACATTTATTAGACTGAAAATAACAGAATAGAAACGAAATATTGATTTCATAGCATCTTTCAGCATCATATTTCTCTTCAACATTTGTTCATTAATCAAAGGTATTCAGTTTTAACCTTGTTTTGTGTGTGTTATGTTCAAGCACATTACTCTCCACAATACCGGGGGCAGTGGCCTTGCGTGTGGGAGATCGGGAGTTCGGTTCCCGGCCGAGTCAAACCAATGACTTATCAAATTGATACTTGTTGCTTCCTAGCCTGGCACTCGATATTAATAGGATAGGGCAATGACTGGTTAGCTCAATGTCAGGATAATGTGACTTAGCTGAGTGGGATATCAGGTCATGGTACCAGCGGCCTGATTTCCCAGTGGAGCAGCACTGTAAAGTTGCCATGAGTGTGCACTGTCACAAGTCAGTACCCACCTTAATATGACCATAGATGTTGCCAGGACATAAAACTCCAACAACCAACCATCCAAATCTCCACAATAGCTTGTAACTTATAGTACAATTCGTTTTTTACTATGTATACTGACACAGGTGTAGGGCATTGGTAGCTGAGGTGGCCGTATGGTGGCGCCACCGGTATTGTTTGGTAGGCGATGAGGATAGGAGAAGATATTATATTATCTTCCATATATTTGTACTCGCATAATTCGCTACGCATCATATATATAGTTAAGGCTATATACATTATATGTACACATATACAGATATGTGATGTATTCAGTAATTTAGTTATTGAAAATGAATTTGATTTATTTTACCTCATTTGATGTAAGTTAATTATGTTTCGGTTTTAAAACATCGGTATCATTTAATTAACTGAATTTTGAAGAAAGAAAAAATCCCCTGACTGCAATTAAGTCGATACCAGGTGAAAGTGAATGGTCTAGTCATGACAATGAATAACACCAGTCGTGTTTTGCGAACAGAAATATGTGGATAACTTTGATTGATAAGAAATAAGACAAATCACGCAAAATGAATATCTATTGTTTCAGTTTATATGGTTCTAAGTAGATAATTGACATTTAGGAAACTTGCATATCCATATCATACAGACCATCAGTTATAGAGGGTCATTTGCAGTCTAGAGTGTTTATAATTTTCCTAATATAACAAAATATACTTACAATTCCCTTTTCTTTCTTTCTTTTTTGTTGACACATATTTCATTATTTTCAAGTTGCATAATCCAATTATTTTGAGTTTCTGCCTATTTAAAAAAAAAATTTTTTTAAATACATTAGATTAATCAGTAACATTAAATTTAGTTTGAAGTAACTTTTATTATAAAGAGTTAACTTTGGAGATATTTGAAGGGTAAATATATATACTAAGTTAGTTGCATGGTCCAATGAAATACCAAAACCAAAACACTTAGCTACATTTGATCCTTACATCTCCAACTTTTATACTGGTGCATAAACTAATGATTTGGGATAGAATAGAAAGAATAATCAGCGAATTTATTCAAGTATCCCCTTGAACACCTATTTTGAAAAAGCAATTAAAGTTGCATAGTCCGATGGTATATTAGGTCGATCGTTATAATCTACATTACTTTTGTTTGAAGTAACTTTTATTTTAAATGGCTAACTTTTGAGATATTTGAAGTGCAAACACACACAATTAATTTTGGCAAGCACGCTAAAACTCTGACACCATAGACTTCTGCAGTAACAGGTTCTGTTAATTTGATTCAGTACCCCCTTTTATGTGGTGACAAATGCTTAATAATTGCAACAGTGCCTAGTTAGATATGAATAATCAAATCTAGATAAATGTTTTGTTTTTGAAAATCTAATGCTTCGTCGGACTATGCAGCTTTAAGCAGAGATCCCATTAACCAATTAGGCCAGTCTCGTGACCTAATTACCATTGCCCTGATTCTAAGTACCATATGCTCCTTAGACAGGTTCCCGGATTAGTAAGTCAGCCCATATCACGTCGTCATCGTGAGATGGGAATCTGGGTCATATCTACAGGAGTTTGACAAGCCTGTCAAAAGTATTTTGAGTTCTTTCAGTTCAAATTGCTCAAAAGTTAACCATTTTTCATCAAAATTGCCACAGACTAAGGAATAGTGGGCTACAATGGTCAACATGATAGATATAAATAAGGCAAAAATTCAAAAGCCATCCGACTATGTAACTTTAATCTTAGTATGCACATTGAAATGCTGAATATGGGTTTGTCTGTTTTCGAACATAGCAGTGTGGTACAGGAGTACTATTACTACTAAACTGCAATACATGTTTAATAAGTGCACCAGTATCTAACTTAAAGGGACCAGATATAGGTCGCTGAGACACTACCCGTACTCCGACAAATGCTCTCCAAGCATACATTTGCCAGTTTTCTGTGGGTGCCATCTTGGTGGTTGATATGGCTTCCCCTGTGTGTGGGGAACCCCTCTAGGTCATGTGATGAGCGAATCCCACCTATGATGTCATTCATACATCACAGACCTCAACTCTCCTCCCACATGTTCAGTGGCATGAACTGAACAAACTAAGCAACGGTATGTTTGGAGAGCTTTTGATGCTGGATTCGTTTGTATCTGGGTGAGGTATACCCGGTGACTTTAAGTTGGACATGTAGGATCAAATCTAGGCACATCTTTGGTTTGGAAAATGTGATGCTTTCATCGGGTTGCGCAGTTCTAAATGTAGCTCATTTCTCACGATCTCATCAGGCTAAGTTTTCTGGCTTACTCGGCTTGCCATTCTTCTCCGACGACCCAGGGGCGTGATACTCGTAGTCATCCTCGTCGAGTGGGCTGGGCAGGAGGCCGTCATCGCCGCCCTCGTCAATGGGACTGGGCTCCAGGCTCTCGGACTTCCCCGGCACCTCGACCGGCTCGATCATGGGGCTCTCTGCCGGCTTCTCCTGGGTAGGAAGCGGTGTGGGAGGGCGCGCCGGAGCCGGCGTGACTGGTGCCGGGGCCGGGGTGACTGGCACCGGGGTCGGCGCAGGGTTAGCTGGTTCCGGTACTGGCGCTGGTGCTGGGTTGGCCGGTGCTGGTGCAGGGATCGCGGGCCCTGGGGCTGGCTTGGCGGGTTCCGGGGCCGGTGGAGCCGGGGTGGTGGCCGGAGCAGTACATTTGAAAGTAAGCCCGTTGGCAAAAGACCACTTGCATCTCCCAGACAGGCACTCTCTGTCCAGGATGCACTGTTCGTCGGCTCCTTTCAGAAACTTGCAAATCCCGTCCACTCGGAAGAAGTCCTTGCGCGCGCATTGTAGGCCCTCACAGCACTGAGTGTCAATTTGACATGCTTGCTTCTCTTTGATGCATTTCACACATTCGCCTTCCTGCATTAGAATTTTAAAAACACGTTTAAACCACTAGCATTAATCAGGAAATAACACCCAATTTAAATTACTAGCATTAATCTTGTTGTTCTCCTGTTGTTAAACCTATCCTTTATAAATGATCTACCCCAAGTACCAGAGAATGCAACATTTACATTATTTGCAGATGATGCAGCACTCACAGTACACAACAAAGATTTCCAAATAGCAACGGACCAATAAAACTGAATTTGTAATCTGTGGCACCAAAGCAAGGAAGCCAAAGACACAACCCATTGCACTGAATATTGGCAGAAACCAAATTAAGGAGGCACGTGCATACAAGTACTTAGGAACAGTGATTTATTCTACCTTAAATGGGAATCAACAGCTGACTATACTAACTCAATCATTGGCACTAAAAATGACTACAATCAGGAAGATGCGGAGCTTCATGAGGGAAAATACAAAGCAGCAACAGACAAAGCTACAAAGGATAAAAAATCGGTCATTAAGAACAATTTATTGGGGCAAAACACTAAGTGTGGAGGAAATGCATGACAAAGCAAACGTAGATTACCTAATGGATAGAAGAGATTCACATCTCCTGTCACTTATGTACAGAAGAGCCAGAGAGACCCAATATATACATGACACAAAGCGGAATACTAGATGGGCTGATTCTATCCTACTCAAAGTCCCCAAACCTTCCTCAAACAAACTAATTAAAGCACCAATTTACAAAGGCAGCATGATGTGGAACAACCTACCAGCCAGAACCAGAGCAGCGTCCTCTTACCTAGAATTCAAAAACTAACTAAGAGTACATTGGGCAGGCCCTTATGCAGTTACAGTAAAGGATCTTCCATGGCGTTACCATACCCTAAGTGGCTGGACTGGACACCAAACCCTCAGCTCCAGTTCTCCCCCCACCCTTTCTATGTGTTGCTGTTCCTCCATTATTTCCAGTCAACCATATACAATGGACAGACACAGTCCAAATACAAATGTAAAATTAAGACCAAAATGCACTGGGATTGGGCCCACTGCTTCACTGGCCACAGCTGGTCCTGTGTATTATTAACAACCCCACCCCAACAACATAATTCATAAACACACATAACTAACTACACTAGAGCTACACTAGATTATGTCTAACAAACTGACATTTATATACTGCTTGCCTAACTCCAACTGAACAGACACTACATTAAGACTTACCTGTACTACAACTTTACCAAATGAATACAGAAGATGACTTCTGCTGACATTCTAAATACCATGTAAATACTCACATTGATCTGACTAATATTGATATACAGTAAAGACTCTCTATACCGACCCCTCCACAGATCGACCACTCTCCTATATCGATCGATTTATTTGGGTCGCAACAATACCATTGTAAGGATATTCTAACTCTCTAAACCGACCACCTCCCTAAATGGACCACTTAAAGTTGGTCCCATGGTCGGTCGATTTAGAGAAGTTTTACTGCAGTTATATGACACAACTGTTAACATATTGCTATGGAACTTTTGGGTTACAGAATTTCATTGTGTGATATGCTGCAAATTGTGTATTCAACAGGTATTCTATATACCTTTGTGTAAATAACCCTGAATTGAAAAATGTATGGAAGACCAGTGCTTCATCACTGACAAAAGACTTATTCAGCAGAATAAACATATTTACCAAAAGAAATGCTAAGCACTTTGATGAATTGAAGTTTTGGCTATGATGAAACAGCAGGCTCTATTTAATATTGTAGTAATAGGCCTATATCTATTTATATAGTAGAAATATACTATTTTAGTAATATATTAGTAGGCCTACTCTCCAGTATATGTGACAATATTGATTTTCTGGTATTAAAAAGAATAATCATGATATTCAAAGATTTAAAAGTTAAACCAACAATAATTCTGAATATTCTAAATTTAACCAAAGCCGGAATGATCCCCATGACATATATTAATAAATGGTTCTTCGATAAACCAAACCATTAATCTTTGTTGGTAATATATAGGACTATTGTGTCATATTCATACTGTGCAACGTGGATAGATCTAGTTATATATCCAATAATGTATCCAGAAATAAATCTCACTTGAGTTGATGTGAGCGAAGATTCTTTTTTTTTTTTTTTGGTCCATTAGTTGTTTAAGCAGGGGAAATTTCAGTCATAGACGACTGGTCTTCCTCATTCCACTGCTGGTCGATAGAAAGCCCGAGCCTACACTTTTACCGACCCAAGGGATTTTTAACCTCCCACACCACATAGACATGGTATGAGAGCAACCAGCCTTTGATGACGCTGTAAGTTATACTCAGCGGTGGAAATCCAAATTGGCAGAGCTGGGGGCATGGGGAATCGAACTGCCGACCCTCAGATTAGGAGTCTGACCTAGAAAAAAAGTCAGACACTCTAACCACTCCGCCACAGAGAAGGCCACTTAATGGGGACATGGTATTCAGAGCATTGACATTCTGTATATAATGATTAGGCCTACCTTGGTGAAACTAATGCCATCCTTGTAATAGCATTGCAGTGTGCCACAACATTTGTGAAAGCCGGACGCCGGACCGCATGTCTGGTCTTCGTTATGGCAATTTGTGGGCATCGGCACTCTCCTCTCCTCAGACCTATCCGCAAATAGAAGGACAAAAATAACCTGTCAGTAGAATTCAAAGTGTCTAACCATTCACACACAGGCTTAGTAGTAAGAGTAATGGTTACGATTAGCTGATTAGTGCAATATTGGTCAAGTGAATTGGAGGGATAGTAACATGACCAACACAACTTTACCTATATTTCAGTCACACTAGAGCTTGTGACCACTGGCGACCACTTTGTGACCAAAAAAAACTACTAACGTATGAAGATGGTCAGTGACCAATTTGGTCGCAAGAGGTTTTTCGTGCAGCAGCTGCAACCTCATTGTGACCAAAATGGATACCAGAAGGATATTGGAGTGATTATTGACTGCAACTTGAACTTTGAACACCACATCGTTCCAAAAGTCAACAAGGCGAACTCAGTCCTGGGAGTAATATATCATGCATTTCAATATAAGGATGGGAGGACTCTGGTCACATACAAGTCTCTGATGAGAGAGACCACACCTGGAGTTTGCAAATCAAATTTAGGCTCTGGAAAATGAACAATGTCATGTGACAAGGATGATCCCAGGATTGGGAGTGATGGCATATGAAGATCGCAGAATTAAGCTACCAACACTGTCACATCGTCATCTCAGGGGAGATATGATAGAGACTTATAAGATTATTACTGGAGTCTATGACAGTGATATCACAACTGGTTTGTTCAACCTCAGAACAAACAGTAACACCAGAGGGCAGCAGGATGAGATCTTCATGGAGAGGCTCAGATTTGAGGTCAGGAAACACTCATTTTTCTTTCAGATTGACAGATCCATGGAATAGCTTCGCAGCCAAGGAGTCCCATGTACAAGTGGGCATAGGTAAGTGGAGGCACTGGTAGAATGGTAGAATTGTGGGTTCAAATCATGCTATAGGCATGATGCTTCCTTTGTTTGCAACTGTCCAACAACAGTAGCAATACAATAACTATGAATGCCCAACACAGCAGCTCTAAGGTATAGATCGATGTTGGTGCACGCCCAGCCATTAAGACTTTCAAGTATTGTAAAATCAATTACAAAGATTTCATATATTAATTTTGAATAGAAAAGCAGCAAGACAGAAACTAATAAGAATATCGATTATGCTATTTGTAGTCAAACTATTTCTAAATTTAGGACTATATTAAATTTGCAGAGTCCGATGGTTTGAATTTCTGCCATTTTCTGAGCATGCTTGCTTCTCCTTTATGCATTTCACACATGCGCCTTCCTGCATTAAAATAATAACCCGGTAAGATAATATATTAAATTGGTTTCGTATTCTCTTCCATGTAGCAAGAAATGCTTTAAAGGACCAGTATCTAAGTTAAATAGGATCTAATTTGAGTAAGTATTTTGGCTTTGAAAATTTGATGCCTTGATCGGAATATTCAGTTTCATGAATTTCTTAGATGGTTTTTCTTTTAAAACTTACCTTGTATCTGACAGCCGCTTCACATTGGGTAGAGTTTGCAGTGTTTGCAATGCACGGTCAAATCTATCGCCATCGTAATAACCTGCAAGAGTTGCCATCAGAGAATCTCAGACAGCCTGTTGGAGAGTGTGTGGGTGTGTGGGGGGCTAACTCCTGAAACTGGTTAAAGTTACATAGTCTGATGGTTTCGCGTTTCTGTCATTTTCTGAGATTAATATATCAGGTTGATCTTTATTATCTACCTTACTTTTGTTTGAAGTAACTTTTATTTTAAATGACTAACTTTTGAGATATTTGAAGTGCAAACAAGCAAAATTAATTTTGGCAAGCACACCAAAACTCTGACCCCATAGGCTTTTGCAGTAGCAGATACTATTAAATTGCCTCAGTATGCCCTTCTTTGTGGTGACAAATGTTTAATAAGTGCATCAGTATCTAAGTTAGATATGCATAATAAAATCTAGATAACCTATTTGGGCCAATGGGAGCCCTCCGGGTTCCCGAGGTGGGAAAGGGTTGACAGCCATCACTTGAAATTAACATCACGGCCCTGCTCATGGTGAGTCAATATATGACTGTTAATGGCTAGACTACGGCTGGAACTGTTTCATACTAATTTCACCAAGTGGTCCAAATTAGATTGCATTACAAATCGGATAAAAATTTAATAACAGAAATTGCATCGTACAGATTTAAAATAATTGGAAAGTGCAGCCTATTTGGAGGCAGATTTTTTTGGCGGGTAAATATTTTTATTCATCTGAATACATATTTTGTTGGCGCCGAGGCACTGGTCTTCCAGCCATTGGAGCGATCACATTTGATTTGTACATAGTGGAAGTGGAATGTGTTGCATTGTGTGCAGCACAACCCATTCTGAACATAAAAAGAAAGTGGGGGAGCAGCCTATGCTGTATAGTGTACATCATAGGTACTCAACATAGTGCAATGTATATGCATCAAGATAGAGTGCACAGTAATGTACACTAGTGGTTAAATCATATGCTATCGTATATCAGTTAGATGTGCTTTTAATAATGGTTAATCTTTTAATAGTGCCATGTTGTGCATTTATAGTGGTTTATATTGTGTGCAATGCTGGTTGAAGATGTAGTAACTAAGTGGTGGTAGTGGGTCTTGAATGTTATTATGTCATTGAGTTGTTTGTCAAAATGTGGATGGGCTGGGAGGGGTCTATGGGCAGGGGAGTGGACAGGCAGGGAGAGAGCAGGCATGAGAGAGGGCGAAGTCAATGGGTTGTTCAGTAGGTCGCATTATATATTTGCAGTGCCAGGTTTTGGGCCTGAATAACCAGGTGAGCTCTGTATCCATATTTAAAGGCAAGGATCAAACCCGCTTCTCTGGTTTGGATTGGAAGTTCATTCCACATGACACTTCCTTTGTAAATCGGAGCTCTGATTAACTTATTTGTATTAGGGTTGGGCACTCAGAGTAGGGTCGATGTCCCCCTTCTCGTTACCCTGGTTGTGCGATCTATGTATTTGTCATCACTTGCACGTTTATACATCAGCATCATTAGGTGTAGGTTCCTACGTACATCCAGAGTGTCCAGCCCTGCTCTGCTATGCATTTCAAGCAAACTTAGTATCTTGCCTTGGAATACTGTTCTGAGGGCTCTGTTTTGCGTTCTTTGTAATTTGGTCTCTTGCTGCTTCGTTAGTAATCCATAGATGATATCATTGTAGTCTATAATTGGTAATAGTGTTGACTTGTACAGCTGCAGTGCATTATTCTCACTTACATAGGTCCTTATTTTTCTGAATGTGTTCATTTTTAGTGCCAGTGTTTGGTTAAGTTTGCCAACTGTTGGGAACCCCTTAGAGTCGCATCGAGAGTTGTGCCTAGGTACTCATGAATGCTGCGAGATGCATGAATATTATGAAAACAGAGGGTGAGCGTTTGGTGAGGTGGAGTTATACCAACTATTCTATTATATTATAGTAGAATCGTTGGTTATACTTCATATAGCAATGTAAATACTGTTCATAGTATGCGGACAGTGTGTGGACTCAATGGAGTTCAAAAGTCAACAATAATACAGTATGACCTCGTTATAACGCGATCGTTCAGGTCCATGTTATGCACTCGCGAAAACAGCGGGGCCCCACTAAATCAGGGTTCAATTTACTGAATTATCTTTTAATTATAAGAATTCTGGGTTCAATGAACCATCGAGTTATATCCGAATTTGTGTTAAAGCTGCATAGTCCGATGAAATATAAAATTGTCAAAACCAAACCAATTATCTAGATTTGATTTTACCTATCTAACTTAGATACTGATGCACTTATTAAGCATTTGTTTCTGCGTAGAAGGCAATACTGAGTCAATTCAACAGAACCTGTTACTGCAGAAGTCTATGGTGTCAGAGTTCTGGCAAGCTTGCCAAAACTAATTTTCCATGGTTGCACTCAAATATCTAAAAAAATTACCATTTAAAATAAAAGTAACTTTGAACTAATGTAAAGTAGATACTAGTGATCGATCTAATATATTTATCTCAGAAAAAATACAGAAATTCAAAACCATCAGACTATGCAACTTTAAATCAGAGTGCGTCATAACGGGGTTTTCACTGAATAAGGTCTGGCTCAAATAGCTGAACATCAACTCACCCCTTGTTGAGACAACCAGAAGTGCGCCTATGAGTAAGAGTGGTGCAGAGGGTGTCATGGTGGTGAGGCTGCAGTGGGACGTGAGGGAGAACTCGTCGGCAGTCACTGACTGAGATCCCACAGACACTGGTTTGAATGGTCCACCCTCCCCCTCACCACCTCATCCCACATTACCTGCCAACTCGATCAGGGCGTGAGCGCAACTGTGAGGCCGCGGTCTACTAACATGCGATGTCCCTTTTATTTTATGTCATATACATATTCCTCAAATTTATCAAACTGATACACTTTAACCATACAGACAAATAAGTACGATGGTCATAGAACCTGAATTGCTTATATGAAAAGTTGCAATATTAATATATTGGGAAATTGGTATCGATCAACGATGTTAAATTGCATCTAGCGCTGTTGTTTGTTAGTGCAACGGTAATACAAGTAGTGGGTCAGTGCACTATTACGGTAATGACACATTCAATGCTGCCACATCCATGATATGACCAGTTGGTATAGCATGGTGGGCTACAAATGGTCCCTTTTGTAACTCATGTAATGGTTATTGCTTGTGGTAATATTTACTTTTGTTTTTATTTAGTTTATCAAAGAATGAACTTTGGACACACACAAAAAAAAACAGAAGATTTACTAGTATAGTATTAGTAATGTTGACACAGTGTAGATACATAATTATGTAGTCTGTATAGGGAAATATATTAGACAAAGATGTCCTGTTTTAATGACAGGTTAGTGAGGAGCTGCGTTCTTTTGTCAATTCTGGGATCCCCACCACATTACACCCGATAGCAATCAGAGACAAAATTGTACCAATTTAAATGGTTAATCATCGTAACTTCTACATAGGCTACCCATCAATTATCATGTTTAAAACAGCCATTTTGTTGTAAAATTAATTATCAAAAATAGGAAGATCTATTAAAGTTGCATGGTCCGATGGTTTTGAGTTTCTGAATCTACCTTAGTTTAATTTGAAGTAACTTTGATTTTAAATGTCTAACTTTTGAGATTTTGAAGTGCAAATGTCAAATTAATGTCAGCATCCATGCCAAAAATGACACCATAGGGTTATAACAGTAACATGTTCTGGTAAATTGACTCAGTTTGCCCTTCTATGTGACTCAGTTTGCCCTTCTATGTGGCTTAATAATTGCACCAGTATCTCAGTTAGATATTTAGATATCACATATAGGTGTGCTTTTGCTTTGAAAATGTAATGCTTCATCGGACTACATGTAGCTTTAAATATTGGCATGCCTAATACTATAATAAATTCTGCGTTGTATGTTCAATCAATCAATAGTTCCGTCCTCTAGTCGAGGGTTGGATGCAATGGTTCTCCACTTGTCCCGATGGTGTGCTGTTCTGATAGACTGTGAATAATTCAAGCCTGTCCACTGTGAAATATTTGTAAACCATGATGTTCTTGGTCTCCCTCTCCCTCTGCTGCCATTCACCTTCCCTTCCAACAATGTACGGTATATTGAACTCTGACGAATGATGTGGCCAAAATAAATAAGTTTCTTTGTCTGTATAGTGGCAAACAAGCTTTTCTTATTTTTAATTTTTCTGAGAACTTCTTTGTTGGTGATCTTCTTTGTCCATGATATTTTCATCATCCTTCGATAAGTCCACATCTCAAATGCTGCTAAACGTTTGTACATTTTCTTAGAGATTGTCCATGTCTCTGCCCCATACATTAGAGTAGACCACACATAACACTGAAGAATACGCTTCCTTGTTTGTATTAATATCTTACTTGATGTTAACACTCTATACATTTTGGAGAATGTTGTTCGGGCTATTGTTATCCTTCTTTTAATTTCTTCCTCACATCTCCCATCATTTGTAATCTTTTGTCCGAGATATATGAATTCGGATACTTGTTCTATGTTTGTGCCATCTATGGTTATATTGACATTTGGTTTATCTGTCTTTTTACTTATAACCATTGTTTTGGTCTTCCTGGCATTCATCTTCATGTTGAATAGTATTCCAGCTTTATTGATTCTATTCACTATATCTTGTAGGTTTTTCTCACTGTCTGCTAGTATTACACTGTCATCGGCATATCTAAGATTGTTGACGTTCATGCCACCTATTGTCACTCCCTTGCAATCTTCAATGTGTCTGAAAATCATCTCTGTGTACAGGTTAAATAGACATGGTGACAATACACACCCCTGTCGAACTCCTCGTTTAATCATAACTTCATCCAATAGGCCCTGCTCCATTTTTATAAATGCACGTTGTGTCCAGTATAAGTTCACAATTAGTTTAATGTCTTTGCCATTGACACCAATATCTTGTAAACATTTGATTAACAGTTCATGATTGACTCGGTCGAAGGCCTTCTCATAGTCAATAAAGCAGGCATAAACATCCTGGTTCACTTCACAATAACGTTCACAAATCATTCTCATATTGAAAATCCCTTCACGTGTACCTCTTCCAGATATAAACCCACTTTGTACGTTACTGATTTGTTCTTCAATTTTCTGTCTGTTTCTCAGTGTATGTTATCATCGTTCAAAATATGATTGACTAAAATGCCATAGCATAGCTAGACTTGAACAGAAGACCTTCTGCATTACCTAAGCAGTTTTCCCAGCTAGTAGTCCAGTGACACGGCAGTGCTACCTAGTGACAACCAGCTGTGGCATATATATGTAGTATTAGTACCCGGAAAACCCAACAGGCGGCGCTCCCTGGTGCAAGTGGATTCTTGCTATTAGTTGGGAGTGGTGTTTGTGCAGGCCTATATGTTGAAAGTGAAATAGCAAATCCCATATGCTTCCCATATCCCATATGCTTGCCGGTGTGGCGTACTCAGACGTGTCCCGTGCTCAGCTGTGTCCATCGCTTCTGCGCATGCGCGGATTTATTATTGTTTTTGTATCTCTATTTCCGACTGCAGGCATTTACCACACTTTTATTTATCTTTTCTTGGCTGGGGGGGGGGGGGGGGGGGGGTGGGGGGGGGGGGGGGGGGGGGGGGGGGGGGGGGGGGAGAGGGGTGTAGAATTAGCCTACTTAGGCCACGGTTGTAGTGAACATCCAAATAAGTCTTAGTGAAGTATCTTAGCTGACAGCTTGAATGTGGATGGATTTTGACGCATGCGCAGACGATACTGTTAGATTCTGACGCATGTGCAGAAGCGATGGACACGGTATTTATAGGGGAGGGGGGGGAAATACTTGTTTCTCTGGGCACATTTTCTTAAAATTTGAAGCAGCTGGGTGCGTTAAAAAATAACTATTTTGTTCAAGGAATTTAGTATGGGTAGAATTTCGTTAATTTTGTATCTGATCAGAGAAATTGTCAGTGGTAGTATATTTAGATTTTATCCTAAATATCTACTTTATATAGTGGTACATATTTAATACATTCTGAAGTTTTGTACTTGAGTGCAAAGTGGCGGGGTCCCAGTGACAAAAATAAGAAATCCCTGAAAACTAAGGCGGCCCAGGGGCATGGCTGCCCCCCCCCCCCCAACAGGCTAGGGCCAGCTTTTTCTTCAAAATTGGTATTAAAAAAAGGGTTAGGTGGTACTCAAACTTGACATGGCAATACCTGAGAAGCATAGTCTTTTTTCTTTGGCCTAAGAGGAAGATACAATTGCGATAATGCTATTAAAAATAAAGAACATAGCAAACATGGCATAAGAGTTTATTCAAGATAGATGGAATATTTATGTGTAATGAAAGGTCATAAAATAGACCTTATCCATGCGTGATGATATATGAGCCCTTATGACCATACCCCCCCCCCCCCCATACCGTAGTCTCGTGGGTTAACGCCCACCCCCGACTTGGCCAATATTTCGTAAACGCCCAACCCCTTAAATGCCCATGTGTGGTTACTACGACCCGGCATATTGGCCCACAGCTCTAATCATCCAGAAGCACCAACAGAACTAGGAATACAGGTATTGGTACCAACTTAAAATATGTTCAAAGGTTTTTGTGGTATTATTCTTTTGCCTCCTGAGTATTCATTCTTTCGGGTTTGGTTGGGTGAATAAGTACAGTCGAAAATACCACACACTCAGTCTATCATATTAGTAGTGTAAGTCCATGTACATGATGATGAGATGTGATGGGTGAAGTGACTTACCACCTTATTACAACTAGCCTTTTCTGGTATACGTATATCTTCCCCCCCCCCCCACACACACCTACTCCAGTTCTTATCTTCCTCTGCTTTGGCCTTATCTATAACACAGGGATGAAAGTGGCATCCGGCAAAAAGAAATCGGAAATCAAACCGAAATTATTACATCGACGACCAATTTCCGCGAAAACGCGGATTTTCTCGCATAGACTAAGGCAGTCAGGGAATCGCGGGAAAATGCCGGAAGTCAGGTTTCAACTATCCTTGTTGTGACTATGTTATCACCCATACCTAACTCTCTCTTGCTTGGGTTTATGTTCTAGCAATATTTAAGGTCATCTAATAATGGGATTCGAACTAACCAATTGTCATACACATCACGATGGTTATACACATCACGATTCCTTAGCATTTTGTTTAAAGTTGCATAGTCCGATGGTTTTGAATTTGTGTATTTTTTCTGAGATAAATATATTAGATTGATCATTAGTATCTACTTTACATTAGTTTAAAGCTACTTTTATTTTAAATGGTAAACTTTTGAGATATTTGAAGTGCAAACATAGAAAATTAGTTTCAGCAAGCTTGCCAAAACTCGGACACCATAGACTTCTGCAGTTACAGGTTCTAAAACTTCTATTAAATTGAATCAGTATTCCCTTCAATGCAGAAATAATTGTTTAATAATTGCATCAGTATCTAAGTTAGATATGTAGAATCAAATCTAGATAATTATTTTGGTTTTGAAAATTAGATATTTCATCGGACTATGCAGCCTTAACATTAATCGCGAAATCGCGAAATCAATGAAATTGCGGAGAACTTTCATCCCTGAATCTATATTCATTTTATAGCTAGAATTGGGGTTCAATGCAGAATGAAGTGCTAATAATGGTGGGATCACATTGAACCACTTGATACTCCACATTACCATTGCCTCGTGTATTTCATCAGACCTTATATTAGCTTGCAGAAATGTAAAATCTTATACCCAAGTACCTTTCATTTACCTGATTATGGCCTTTGCTGCCGACACAGCATTAAGCAATTACCGTTAACTTTATCTGTCTTCAATGGCTTCTCTGTCTTCAATAGCTAACCTCCCCATGTGTGAACAAATTTTCAATGTACAAACTGCCTTTTCTCATTTGTCTGTCTTTCCAATAACAGGACACCTGCTATATTAGGATAACGTTGGTTTGGATACAGTTTTCTGTTGAAGACAGGTACTACTGTAGTAACAAGTAATTCATGCAACTTTGTGAACATTGCTGATTGAAAAGCTTAGCTATCTCTGGCTAAACAAAGTTCTTGTGTTCTCTTGGAGTTGAAAGGAAATTGTTACTAAACATTTTTGTTTACTAAAATTACGGTCAGGTACACAACCACAACAGAGTGTTCACATTGTATCCAAATTCATGGCATCAGAAGACGGCTTCTTTATAATGCGGTGATACTTAAACTGCAATTCCATTTAGACCTGACATCTCCCCACACAAGTCTATAAATAGTAATGCGCAACCATGCCCAGCTGCGTACCCAATCACCCATCTTCAACTACATGTCCTCAATGCTCCACTTGTACGCATCCTCAGCGACAGCCTTCCGTTCAGAGCGCTTCGCAAATAATGACTTTTCAAATCCATTCGACCGGTCTATGCCATCCCACCGGTACCCAGGCCACAGGTTGAACCGGTTTGCTGGGGGCTGCGGCCCCTTGTACCGTGGCAGCTCCTTCCCCTTGGCCACTTTCTTGCTCTTCTTGCTGCGGACATAGGCAAGCATTGGGTCGCCGTCCCGCTCTTGTCCACGGAGCATGTTCTCCAGGTCGTCGTCCCCACGACTCCGAGCCAGCGGCTTGTCAGCTTCATGAAGTGCCTCCGCCACTCGCTCAGCTTGGTCCTTACTCTGGGCCAACCTGAAAGCAAAATGTAAATAAATAAATGTTTAAAGCATCAATCTGAATTGGCAGAGGTATTTGCCGAATGAGTTGAGCGATCTCTCTTTCCATAGGTTGTGAGCAGGTTTCATACAGCAACCAAATTTATGGTCTTTAAGGTCATTTTCAGGTAAGAAATTGATTTTTTTTAAGCCTGAAAAAATATGACATAATGATTATATACATGACAACTGTTTATGGTCTTACTTTACCAGGTTTCTAAATGCTATTTTTATCAAGCAAAAGAAGCAACTAGGGAATTAACATCTTTATTATACTTAATAATTGTCCTAGATTATTTAATAAGCCACACACCTAGCCATTAAAAATAGTTGTCAATTAAATGTAGTCTCTCTCCTCCCCAAAATAAACAAATTCAAGGGTTTTCCCCCCTGGCATTTGGTCAATTTTCAAGGTCTTTTCAGGGTGTTTTCAAATTTAAGGCCTTTTCAAGAGACACCTTCAAATTCAAGCCCTTTTCAAGATTGTGCGACCCCCTGTGTGAGGGTCAAGCCCCAGCCGAGTCAAACCAATGACATACATAATTTATACTTGTTGCTGCTACTTATAGTTGCCCCTCAGCATGAAAAGCATAGAGCAGTAGAATGAGGAAGACCAATTGTCCACAGTTTAAATTTGTCCTACTTAATCAAAGAATGTAGCAAACAACAACAAAAAAGTCAACATTTGACAGTAGTATGTGTACAGGGAGAACGTTAAAGTGGGTTGAGGTAAATGAGACAAATGAGATGTTTATCCGAAAAGGAAATGTTTGGTCAGTTTAACTACGGGGTCCAGAAGTCACATTCTTCATATATTTTTCCTAGATACACATGCAATTATTAATAATAGCAATAATTTGCATAGCCACAGCCTCTGGCGAACCGGTTCAACCTGTGGCCTGGGTACCCGGTGGGACGGCATAGACTGGTCGAATGGATTTGAAAAGTAATTATTTGCGAAGCACTCTGAAAGGAAGGGCGTTGCTGAGAATGCAACAATTTTCATAGATAAGGATATTTGCAGTTATTTTCACAATAACCACACAGAAAACACACATATGCCCACATCCACACCCTGGCTACTATGATTACCACACATGTACTCACCCTTTACCCCAGGCTTTGTACTTGGCCAACAATGCTTCCTTAATTGCATTTTCCTTGGCCTCAGCCTCTCCCTCCTTTACAAGATTGCGACGTTTTCCAGTCTCCTTGTCCCGGAATACTGTCTTGGCACCAATTCCGAGTGTTCTTGCATCGGCCTGACAAGAGAAGTATATTATTACACTCACAGTCGCTCAGGGGTGTGATTTATATACAGTAAAACCTCTCTAAATCGACTCACCATGCGACCGACTTTAAATGGGTCATTTAGGGAGGTGGTCGGTTTAGGGAGGTGTTTTTTTTTATCATTACAATGGTATTTTATGGGTGATCGTTTGGGACCCAAATAAAGCGATCGATATAGGGGAGTGATCGATCTGGGTAGGTGGTCCATTAGAGTGGTTTTACTGTATGCTGATGTAAAACATAATGAAATTGCATAAAATTGTTGTCTTGACAATGGGACTTAATGATCTCCGGTATAATGTAGTTCATTAATTATAGATCTACTGGGAGATCTGCTATTGCTCACTAAGTATAGATCTATTCATCCCATCACGGGTTTCACAGCACCTACCCCACATCGACATAAAATCATGTTACTACAACCAACTTCACTACAGTAGTATAGGTCTTCAAAGGACAACTCTGCATTTAGAACAATGTTGTCCTGACATAGCAGGTGTCTGTCATTAGAAAGACAGTCAAATGAGAAAATATAATCTATTCATACAGTGAAAAATTGCCAGTACACAGAAGGGGGTTCGCTGATCACATGGGTCGCTGAAGATAGATATTACTGAAACAAAGCAAACAGAAATCTTTTAAGAAAGGACACAAAAGATCCAATTAGAAAACTTACCTTGTCAAACATATCCTGTTCTCGTTTAAGCTTAGCATTATTTTCCTTTCGCATTGCACGAGCTGTCGAAAGACCCGCAGTGAGACCAGACAGAGTTTTTTTGGCGCGTCCCCCATCATCTTTATCGGGAACAACCTGGGGTTCAAACCGCGATGGCCGTTGCCGCTTAGACACTCGTGAAGAGTCTCCAGACCGCTTCAGCGATGAATCTCGCCTCCGTGGGGACTGATCAAAATCTGACTCACGTCTATTCCTCCTCAGAGGTGATTGGTCAGAATCTGATCCGCGTTTATTCTTCCTGGGTGGTGATTGGTCAGAATCTGATCCACGTTTATTCTTCCTGGGTGGTGATTGGTCAGAATCCGATCCACGTTTATTCTTCCTGAGTGGTGATTTGTCAGAACTAGAGTCATGTCTTTGTGGGCGTGCAGGAGATTGATCAGAATCAGAATCGTATCTTTGTTTTCTGGCCGGTGATTCATCAGAATCGGAGTCATATCTTTTTTTCATAGCACCAATATTTTGTTCTGGAAATGAAATTGTGTACAATTATAAGTTAGGTTACGGTACAATAGCGGGGTTTTTTTTAGCTGGTGAATTAGGGCTGCTAACTGTCATTTTGTATTCTAGGTTGTCTTTATTATAGTGAAATAAAATAGCAAAATAGCGAATTGTAGACAGGAAGTGTGAACACTTATTTGTCTCTCATATTTGCTTGAGTGCAAGTAAATAAGCAACACAAGGAATAATTAGTAGCATGTGACAAATAAGAGGTCAACTTTCCCTGGATCATCAACCCATGCTTTTTCTAATCTACTCTTGAATGAATTTATTGACTCAGCATCAATAACATTTTGTGGGAGACTGTTCCATATATTACACACACACACACACACACACACAGCATCTAACTCATAACACTACCAGGTGCTTATATACATATCAGTGATGGGAAGGGGGGGGGGCGGAGTACTGATAAAACCCTATATACCAACACAGAAAATGCAGATAAGTAGATAGAATTCATAGTTTTACATTGGTATCATCATTACCCGCTGTACACTTTCCTATATCTTTGGTTACATGTATGTCTTACCACATATTACATCTTTATTGATTACATCTCCATCGATTATCAAATATCCAGCAAAACTTCCAGTTTTCAGGAAAACCTCACCGATATCCTTTGTTCCCATTATTGGCTCATTTTGTCTTTGTAAATATGTTATCGTACCGTATGAATGGTTAAGTAAACCTTATTTACTTACTGAGCAATCATTCAGTACGAAGGAGAAATTAAATTAAGATGTAGTACAACACTACCTTTCTGTCCCATAGTCTTCCACTGTTTGCTCTCACGGAAGACCTCAAGCTGTTGCACCTCCTCTGGGCGGTCATCGGTTTGTCCTGCCACCGTCGGCCCATCCTCCTCATACAGGTCTGCTTCTGCTGCTGCCTTGGCGCCGGGTGCAACATCCCTCACCGTGATGTCATCATCAAAAATGCGCATTCTGCAATAATAAATACATAATTATGATTAAACTAAGTGTAACTGGCTTTGTTTTAGGTGCTCTCAACTGGCCTTTGTAACAGTAAGACTGACGATTTGAAATCCAAGGATATTCAAGGTTATTTGTATCAAAAGAGATCCAAGACTCCTTTATCGAGATTGATACATTTCCTGGGTAGTCACGATATTTAAAGGACATGCCAGATTCCATTACAGATAAGTGCCATGTACCTTATGTAAACTGACATGCTATTTGGCAAAGTCGTTGTCAACTAAATTGAATAGATTACTTCACTTTATCCTCTTCAGCCATAGATAGGCTAATAGATGAATATTAGCAGTTCATATGGCCTTTCATCTCTGTGACTAACCACACTAACTATGTTATATAGAGTGATTCGTTCTCTTGCCTCCTGGCTGTTGCTCGACTGAAAACGAATCACCCTATTCTAGCAATGGTCATTTATAAAATGAACCAACTGGCAACGGATGGGTATAACATCCACCTGTGCTGGGTGCCTGGCCATGCCGGTGTGGCGGTTTCAGCCATGTCCCGTACTCAGCCGTGTCCCGTTGCTTCTGCGCATGCGTGGATTTCGCATCAACTCGGGTCACCCGAGCCACTTATTGGCGCATGCGCACATCCTACAAACTCGGGTCGAATAATCGAATACGCTTCTCCTCGCTCGGGTGGACTATTTTTTCTTTTTTTTTTAATAACCGATAAAACTACTGCAAAATAGGATTTAAAGTATTTTATGATGGCCTAGTTTAGCTATAGTTCCATTTCATTAATCTAAGTTATTCTTTTTTTGCACACGGCACGTGTATTTGTCGACTCCACTCGCCGTGTTCTATTTGAAATTCTGATGACTTGGATGACCCGAGTCGCCCGGGTAGTGTTAATCGATTACGGCCATGCTTATTAGATTCTGACGCATGCGCAGAAGCAATGGACACGGCTGAGCACGGGACACGGCTGAAACCGCCACACCGGCATACAAGGAAACGAACGAGCTGATCGGGCTGCGAAGAAGGCCCTGAACTGTGATCTTGAACCGTGTCTGATCCCTCACTCTGATCTGAAACCACTAATAGCCACCCACATAAAATCCAAATGGCAACATGAGTGGGATGAAAACATTAATAAACTTAAAGAAATTGAACCATCTGTGGGAAAACCACCACAGACTCATGCGGGAGGTCGGCAGGACCAAGTGGTCGTTAGCCGCTGCCGTATTGGGCACTCGTGGCTTAGACATGCTTTTCTGCTCAAGGGGGAACCTCCCCCTGAATGTATTGGGTGTCAGTCCCCGCTGACAATCAAACACATTTTTACTAAGTTGCGTTGATTTTTTGGCCCTGCGCCAACAATTCTACACTGCAGACAGTATGCATGTCCTTTTCACTAAAGTAAAACAAGAAAACATTTTAGCCTTTTTGAGGGCAGCTGGACTGTACCACCTCATATAGTTTACTAAATAAATTCTATCAATTATTAATAAAACTTTTCTTTTTCTATGGGAATTTGTTTCCCTTGACCACAAATATATGATTGTGAGCTTTCTAATTTAATGAGTGTCTATTGGCACATAATTGATTGTCTGCTTTTCCATGTAAAAGCGATGGTTTGAACAAAAAACAAACATTTCTCGCCGTGAATATGACCTATGCTGCCGACCAGGCGTAAAGTAACCACCAATCAATCAATCTCTGTGACTCGTGGAGCTAAAATACTCAAATATGGGTTTCTGACTATTTCGGTTGTCTCTATAATCAGTATAACCTAGATTTAAAAGCATTTTGACTGGGCGCATTTACTACATTGTTTGGTTACATATTCCATTAATTTACTGCATAGAATTTCAGGAACATATCATTTGCCCTGTGTTTCCTTAAGCTAAGATTCCATATATGTGGTATGTGGTATGTGAATGCGAACGTGGTATGTGGCATAGATAGATACCCATGCCAACCTCCAATAGCCGATGTCCACTTTTTGTGTTGGGGGGTCGTTAAACAAACCAACAAAATAAATAAAGATACCCATCCCATTTTGGGGGTTTTTTGCTCCAAATTTGTGAAGGAAAGTCAAAGTTACTATTAGTTTTTTATGGTAAACGCAGCAGCATTCACATTTGCACCAAATGGGTCGATCCATTTGCCGCATTCGCGTTCGTATTCGAATACATGGAAGCACCACTATTCATTTACATGCTTTTCGATTTTTTGCCGCATTCGCATAACGCATACTGCATATATGGAATCTTAGCTTAAGTTTATATCTATGACCTATTTTTTTAAACTCTGTTTGGTCCCTTTTAATGAACTGGCATCAACTGACATACTTATAACTTAGACTTGCTTATCTTTTTAAAACATCCAATCACAATGTTAGAGACTTGCAAATCCACATGAAACGGTCCTCATGCATAATAGTAATAGAAAAACTTGACCGCGCAGTGTTGCATCAGCATGCTATCCCTATGAGTACAACATTTCAGTGGTCAAACTAGCTAAATGGCAAATGGTCTTCTCATAAAATGATGATCACCAGATTGATAAACATGTTGTCTCTGTGTGAAAAGTGGCTTGATGTTATATGGTATCATTATCTCAATATTTTAATTTTTTTGCAGTGCAAAGTGATGCGTTTCATTTGGCAGCTGGGTCGCATGAAAAAAAAGAATGCAGAATTCTGATTGGTTTGTCATGTATGATGTGCTGTTGTTATTTAAATGATGCTTTTGCTGATCATGTTCTGACTTTTTGCATTTTTTAACTAATGAGGGGTCCTACTATTTGTAATAGGTGCCAGTTGTTTACCGAAGATGGTGCACATATATATCTAAAAGAGTGTTTCTACCCAGCTTTGGGACTTTTCATTAATAAGTTGCGTTGTCTATTTTACTGATACTAGATATGCCCACTCACTCTATAACCATACAGGACAATGCCCAATCACACCTAATTTTGCTCAAATTTGCCCTGCTGTATCTCCACAAATAATCGATACATGTACTTAATGATTTCAGTCATGATTTAATGACTGAAGCAATCTTTCTACCTTCCACATGTGGCCTTATTATATGTTAGAGTGTGATTAGTTCAATTTAGTAGCTTGAATCCCTTGGTATGTATTATGTTTCAAACTCTGCACAGCCACTTTTGGAAAGTGACCAGATTGACAATGCATTTGAGACTTCCCAGAAAAAAAGTTACTGATCTTCTGTCCCTCGACCGATGAGAATGAGCCTTATATCAATGGAAAGCTATGAGCTTGACCTATGGTGTAGTCTGATTTTTGTAACGATGCATTTAGGTCTTACATCTTTTTTAAACAAGTTTAAGTTGTCATGTCCAATTTGACACTTAATAACATCTTAGGCTGTGATTAGTTCTCAAAGAAGTTTATACCATTAAAAAGAGGAGAAATAACTCTATAAAATGATATATAACATGCCCCGGAAATACCGTCCTCAGAAAGTCCGTTTGTTGTTGTTTATCTGGGGTTTTTTATTTAAAAAAAAAAAAGAATTTATTTATTATGCCCATACAATTTTAAAGTGAACAGGTAGTCTGCTGAGACAGGAACTGTACCCCCGACAAATGCTCTCCAAGCACAACCTTGTTTAGTTTTTATGTTTATAGAACCAAATATGTGTGGGGAGAGTAGTGGACCCACTTCACCAGAAGTGGGTCAGTGCTGAGGTCAGGGTGGGGGGGGGGTGTCTGAGGCTGGGACTGTATCTGGCAGCTTTTGTTTTGCAAATGGATGGGTGAGTGGAGAGAAGGGAGAGTAAAACTGGGGTATTTTCAATTTTCTTTAGAGTAGTTCAATCAGGAAATATATTTGCTTTAATGTAAAATATATGTTAGTACAATTACATTGCTTAATTCAATCAGAAACACATATAAAAGGAAAACATTTTGTTGTTGTTGAATGTAAAAAGGTTTTGGACTGTATGGGGTTTGAACCCACAACACCAAACAACTTCATATATAAAAGATTACAAGTTCAACACCCTAACCACTAGGCCACATATAATTGGCTGTCTCAGTTCATGTTATTTGTATATACGACGTCATATATATACAAGATGGATGGATGTATGTATACGTGTATGTATACGTGTATGTATACGTGTATGTATGTATGTATGTATGTATATATGTATGTATGTATGTACGTATGTACATATGTATGTATGTATGTATGTATGTACATACATTGCATAATTCAATCAGAAACACATATAGAAGGAAAAACGTTTTTTAGTTGTTGAATGTAAAAAGCAGTGAACTACATGGGGTTTGAACCCACAACACCAAACAACTTCAGATTTCAAGTTCAAGACCTTAACCAGTAGGCCACAGAGACCACAGATAGTTACTTGTCTTAGTTCAGGCTATTTGTATATACGTCACATATACAAGGTGTGTGATTGTATATGTGTGTATATATACCATGTATATATGGGATTTGGTATGCAGGTATTGCAATCCCTCAGGGAGTTTGATGCCCCTGCCGCTGCAGAGTTGTAAACCACTGCTGTGTGGTACAGGTTCTTGACAGAACCGAAGCCTAAGGGAGCAAACCCTAAACAGAAAACCATGTCACTGTGGCAGCATTAAGGGCGGTTGATGTATGGAACTCCCAACCAGGCACTGCAGGGATAAATAATTTTGCGCCTGTCTGGACATGTTCTTGCTGGTGTGAAACCTCTATTTGCTCCCCGAGAGAGTATCGCTGGTAACTTGCAAAAGCCAGCAGCACTTCAACACTTTTGCAGGCAGCTTTCATGAAATGTGACCGACTCATGGACATCACTCTCACAGCAGAGAGCTGAATGGAGAGTGGCAGCCAAGTAATGAAAGCAGTCTTTGTCGCATTGCGACCGACAGGGTGATGATGATGATGGTGATATCGTATATATCATATGTATGATGTATATGATGTATGTACTAGTTTCTGCATCTGAAGACTTGAATGGATTAGTAAAATGCCTTCCAAATGTGATACAACACTGAAAATAGTCTCTATCTGTGCTTAAGTCTGTTGTGCTTCAAAAATGGATGTAGCAGTGAATGCAGTGTGCCTGTGCTGCACGTGTGGTGCCGTTTCCCAACATGACCGTGCAGCTCAGGAGGTCGCAAGAAGTTGTACGAGTTTTATCGGTCCGGCGACAGTGGCGCTCCCAGCGGTTTCTACTAATTCTCGGGTACCTATCATATATAAAATGTCAAACAGGATCATAAATATATGGAGCAGTCTCCCACAAAATGCTATTGATGCCAAGTCAATTAATTCATTCAAGAATAGATTAGAAAAAGCATGGGCTGATGATCCAGGGAAATTTTACCCCTTATTCACCACATGCTACTAATTATTCCTTGTGTTGCTTATTTGCTTGCACTCATGACTCAAGCAAAAATGAGAGGCAAATATTGTTCACACTTCCTGTCTACCATTCAATTCCATTCGCTATTACTAACTTATTAGCCTATTTCCCTATTTCTAACAATATCATTATCAGTGCTAAGTTTGTGTCAAATCGTCAATTTCACTCTAATCTTTGGATAGGGCATTAGGGGAGATGTTAACGCAATTATGCTATACCTGGGCTGAACAAATGTTCCCGGTTTCACCTTCTTCTTCCTTTTTTTCCGCGTGTCCTCAGTGTCGGGACCGGAGAGATATCTTTTTAGGTATTCTTCTCGGCTTGTCATGTTCGCCGATCACAATTAACTAATGTTATGATCCCGCGCCTCACTTATTACCGTTCTTGTGCAGCCGACACAGGATCACTAGACCAAAACTTCACATGTTTATCAATTAAGTGTCAACATGTTGGTGGGATGATGGAGTAATTGGTGAAGCAATGTGTACTTTGGTAGAACAAGAGTCTTTTGAAGAGAGAAAGAACAACACTCCAAACTTACTCCGCTTGCCACCGAACTCTACAATTCATCGAATACACACCAAGGTCTTAGGATATAAGAGATGCCGGTTCTAGTTTGGTATGGTTACACTGCCCCGCTCACCTTAATAAGTTAATGCGGTGTGCATTAGTACTCACGGTAGACGGTGGGGGCGCTCCGGTTTACTTGCTGCTTGTGGCGCCGTCTGTGGAGTGTGCCGGTGTCGCAGTTTCCGCGGTACGCCTACACTCAAATGCATTGTCAATGGTCGTGAGCAATCTTCATACAGAAAAAGTGAAATATCTCTAAAACCACACCACCTAGAAACAAATCGCTTGGTACACATATAGAAAACATCTTTACCAAAAACATTATATTAAATGTATAAGGTTAGTGGCGATGCTGTTCTATTTTTACGCATGCACAGAAGCGATGCATACCTCGGAAACTGGCAGATGGCGGAAACTGCGACACCGGTGTTACTGTATAAAATCGCACCCTCTGATTCCTGCTCCACACACACTTGCTATCCGGACCACGCTTTGTCCACACCTCTCTCTATCTCCTCTCCGCTGGCCTTGCTCCTTCCTCCTTGATACGTCTGAAAAGAGTTCAAGGAGGGGGAGCCCACCAGCATTTCACTTTCTACGCTTACTCTGTCCGTGTCTTTGGCTCGCTGGATGGTCGCCATCGAGCAAATAGACACGGTCCTTTGACTCAATTCTCCTCATTTCTCTTTCCTAGACTCTACCCTTTTTTTTCCCCTCCCAGGCATACTTCTCCCCCTGACCAAGGGAGTTGTGTGCTTGGGTGGGGCCCTTTACCTTTATGTTTCTCTCGCTTTTTTCTCGTTGCTGGAGCCGCTGGACCCATCTTTACCCGCCCTTCCTCGGAAACCCTTGCTGCTGTCTGCTGGATACAAGTGCTGTGCTACCGCCGGACCGGAGATTCTGGACCGCCCCAACAACTCATCGTTTAATCGTTGTAAAGACATCCCCCAGCTTCTACAACAGCCCCACCGCCCCACCGCCCCACCAGAAGATTATTCTTCAACCAAAGATTGGGCCGATTTATCGGAGCCTCTCTATAATGTTGCAGTTCTGCAACCGGTAACCGTCGTAAGGTTACAAACAACCCAGTATCTCTATCTCCTGCTCCACACATTCCACCCGAGTGACAACAGGGCCGCGTTCAGGGTCCCTCTCGGAGGCCCCTCGGAGACGTCTCGGCGATGCTTTTTGTCTATTTGCGTTCAGGGTGCGTCTCGGCGACGTCGCCTCCCTTTTCAGACTGGAAATGAAAAGCGCCCTCGAAAATGGCCGCTGTTATTCAGTGGTTTCATCCAATCAGAGTGCAGCATTTCAATTGCAAATGGCCGCCGCCTATGGAGGCCGCCATTTTCGAGGCGGCCAACAGCTAAATCCGTTCAGACTAGCATGACGTCAAGCCGAGGCACCTCCGAGACGGACCCTGAACGTGGCCCAGGTGATGCGGATTCCGAGGGACACCAGTTTGCCAGGGACACTTCCATTCAAATGCATAGTTAACGGCCGTGAGCAAATCTATACAGAAGAAGTCAAATATCTCCCAAATTACACCATCTAGAAACAAATTTATTAGGTTAGTGACGATGCTGTTCGATTTTGACGCATGTGCAGAAGCGATGTGTCCCTCGCAAACTGGTGTCCCTGGGAAACCGCAACACCGGAGCTGTTTCTGTTTATATAACTAAATAAGTGTCTGGATAGTGTTGGGCTCATTAAGGAATACATATCCATAATCTAATGATGGTCGGCGGATCATGACAAGGGTCCTGGTTGCCTTAGCCACTTGGTTACCACAGTGACGGCTGAATGTCAGTTCCATATCCACTCAAATGCCTAGGTCCTTTTCCAGGACAGTCGGTTCCAGGTTGATGTGTTCGCCAAGATGGTTGGTCATGTGGTAGAATTGTTGCAGGTTGGCTCATCCCAGGTGCATTCTCTTGCATTTCTCCACATTGAAACGGAGGAGCCAGGTGCAGCACCAGTGTTGGAGTTTATCCAAATCCTGTTGTGTGGTGGTATGACCGGTGTCCTTCTGTACTTCCGAGAATATTTTGGTATCACCCGTGAACATAATAATGTTTGATGTGATTACTTCAGGCATGTCGTTCACAAAGATAATGAACAGCAGGGGACCAAGGACACTCCCTTGGGGGAACCCACTGAGCACTGGCGCGATCGTAGATAGAACACCATTGATGGACACTTAATAGTTGGATTCTGTTTCTCAGGAAGTCCGCAATCCATTCCCATATCCTACCGCTAATCCCATATGTTTTGAGCTTCGATAATAGTCTCTCATGGGGCACTGAATCAAAACATTTTGAAAAGTCTAGATACACAGTGTCAAGCATGCCTCCTCTATCCAATATGCCAGTCCAATTGTCCAGGGTAGCTAGAAGCTGAGTCACACAAGATCGCCCTTTAATGAATCCATGTTGACACTTAGAGATCAAGTCATTGACGTTCAGGTGATCCATTACTCAGTCTCTATAATTAGTTGCTCCAGGATTTTGCAGATTACTGAAGTCATGTCACTGGCCTGTAGTTGTTCGGTGTGTGCTTGTCGCCTTTCTTGTGTATGGGGATACATATCCAGTTTTTCATTGTTTTGGAATTTTCCCTAGTCTCAGTGATATGTTGAAGATTTCACACAGCAGTGCACTTATGTCATCTATTAGTTGCTTAATGATGCTTGGATGCATGCCATCTGGTCTAGGAGACTTCATTGGATTAAGCTTAATAATTTTCTTCTTGATCTGGTCTTCCGTGACTATGATATCTGTAATTGGTGTGTCATACACTCTTGGTGGTAGGTTGGGTACTGTTGTGGTGTCCTCCTTGGTGAATGCTGAGGAGAAGAAATTCTCCA